>CM062600.1:51015996-51030996 GCA_031468815.1 Morus bassanus | reverse complement strand
TGACTAGTCCGTCAAGCACCATCTGCGATATGTACAGAATAGTTAAGAGGGGCATTATTAACTGGCCTAGAAACTGAAGAGCCATTTCAGTCTTAAAAAGAATATGAACTGAATTCACTGAACTTGTACAGCTTGAGCTTCTGAGTGTTCAGTTAAGAAAGCCTTCTAATTCACTGGATAGGAACCAAGGATTATGTTGAATAAATGGCACCTCTCCTCTTAAATTCATCCTGAGTTTTGGCAAACTAAAATCAAAGAAGCACTGTACCACAAATCACTTCTACTATCAGCAAGACCACCTCTGCTGACAGAGACCATGGATACAGTGAAGTTCCTAGGAAACACAGGACTACTACCTAACGGACCTGAAAGACATGCATTAAGAAAGGCTTAGCTTTTCCTAAAAATATTAATTCTCCTTCGTGTAAGATATGCAGCACCAGCATCCTGATTCAGCATCTTCAGATTTTAATCATGCAACCTTTTTCACATTGCTGGATGAGAAGTAGAAATGACAGCAAATAATGGGTCAGAAGAACTACTTGCTGCTAAACTGGAAAGCTCCTCTCCTTACTGCCTACAGTAAAACAGCCCATTAAGAGTTGCTTTTTGATTAAAAACAAGTAAGTAATTTCAACTATGGCAAAGTGACATGTTTTAACTTGACATTTTGTTAAGGATGAGTACCCTGCAAAGCTCATAAAAGAGTGAAGAGATTCAGTGGAACATTAAGATTTACTTTATATACTCAATGCCACTGTCACTCCCGTGCAAAACACGTCAACCCGGAAATATCTGACTCAACAGCCCTAAGGTTATTTAGAATAGAAAGTGAGATTTTTACATGTTTCACTTTGATGCCATGAGAGCAGCTGCATTAAGTTCTCTCAGTGGTTTTCAAAACCCAAATAAAATGCTTGCTCTGTGTTTTAAAAGTTACTGTGCAAATGTGTGCCACCCACCCAGTCTGTAATAGCTTACATTCACCATTTTCAGAAAAGATAAACACAGCAGAAAAGGAAATGATAATATAAAAACAGCCTGGCACGTGAAATGAGGAAAAGCATTGTAGACTATCTGGCAAGACAAAGAACACAAATGTTATTTTGTGAAAATTAATAGCATCTGATATTATACTCCTGTCCCAGTACTCTCCCCCAACTTCATGCCCAAATTAAAGGTATTTTATCTAATTCCCAGTTGAGAGGTTGCTAAAAGTGGTAAGTCACAGCTGTGTTGACATTGAACTTCTTGAACACAGAATACCGACGTCACACTGACACACTTTGCAGATGCTTCGTTACAAGCAGCACCAGTCACTTGATTTGAAATACCTAACCTAGCTGTAAAACAAACTGTTAATCTCCAGCCTCTTCTCCAGTTAAAGTCGTTTTTACAGTTCTGGAAACACACCAACACCTTATTATGTTTATGCTAAACTTATCTGCATTTTGATTGGAATTTGACAGTGACCAGTGGTTCAACTCAATGGTACCTCAGACACTGCCGAGAACAGGCCCCACTTACTCATCTTTTTAACTAGATGCATGTTTTCTTTTTGTTCCCGCAAAAATCTATAACACAGTGACCTCCAATTTAAAATACAAACTAATTAACTATCTGTTCTTTTGAAAAATATTGGTATAATGTTGATATCTGAATTGCCTGGATAATTTCAATTATAAATAGACATATCTTTCCTTGCAACACAACAGACAAAAAAGCACTAGATGTCAAATTCTGCACACAGCT
Source organism: Morus bassanus (assembly GCA_031468815.1). Classification (NCBI taxonomy): domain Eukaryota; kingdom Metazoa; phylum Chordata; class Aves; order Suliformes; family Sulidae; genus Morus; species Morus bassanus. Next base: position 51,029,244 of record CM062600.1, on the reverse strand, counting down.
AAATGATGCTTCTTTACAGCAGATATCAGTATTTGTTTTGATACACCTTGTTTCAGAAAACTGCACTCTCATAGCACTTTTCTTCAGTCAACAAAATTACAACTACCTATGTAGGTAGGTATACTGTAATTGACTACTATGGAAATTACAGCACTGCTGCAACATCTGCACAATAACTTCACTTCTGAAGACTGCAAGCATTTCATCCAGTTCCTGATATGCCATTTAAAATTTGTGCTGGAGCTAGAAGCATTGGCTTCCACAACTTGCAAAAGCCAATGACCAAATTTAGTACTTTAATCATGACTTTAATTACAGCAACCTCTGAGGTTTTACCTTCACAGATACTTTCTAGACTAAAGCTATCCAACATGAAAATGATGACTTCTGCCTCATATTCTGAGTAGTTTTATGATAGTCAGTGACTATCATATGTTAAACTTACTGAAAAGCTCTACCAGCACTACATTTCTTACAGAGCTGACCAACAGCCATATTTCACCCCAGTTAGGAGGCAGGGACCATGCCTCTCCTAACTGTATTACAATAAGCCAATTCAAAAGCCTACACTGCAATTCAGCTAGCATTTTTTAAACCCTTACTTTGTTTTTTAATATTTTAAACTATGGGGTTTTGTATGCTCTTGGGGCCATGGATGCCTACATTTTTAGATGCCAATTTCCATATCTACATTATGGCAGCAGAAGAAAAATATCCTAAATTCCAATCTAGAGAATATAATGGATAAGAGCAATATTAAAAAAAAATTATTAATGAACATATTTTATTTGGCACCATGGAACCAGTGACAGTTTTGTAGTTCTTTTCAGTGAGTCTCAGAGAGCATAAATGGTTTAACAATGGATGTTATTCATAATTCAAAATGAGAATCCTTATCAATCAATTACATACTTAAAAATATGAAGAGAAGCTATGTACACTAGATACCTGAAATGATTACAGATAATATCACAAAAATCCATTTAGAGTAGGTAAAGTAAGATACAAGTATTTTTAAAGATGAAATTATTTAGAAGTCAGATAATTTTAAGGACTGCAGAGTTAGCTTCAAGAGAAATACTTTTCAATTGGACTACTATGATTTTTATATAGATATGTCCAGACTCTGCATTACAGTGGTTACACAGATACATTATTCATGTACCTGATTCATTAAAAAATTATTTACAAGTATGCACTATTATTGTAATGTGGATTTTTTGCATGGAGACTGGAGTGCATTATGACTCTAATTCAAAGGAGGAAGAGAGAAAGGGTTACAGGATTCATAAAAAGCATGTAGACGAGATTCAGACTGGCACACAGTGTGTGATAAAAATCAAATATGGAACATAATGGGACATATGGAAACATATCTTTTGTGCAGGGAAGGATGAATCACAAGTTCACAGCTGGAATTTATGTGGATCCTTATTTAGTGGAGCATCTGTAGCCACTGTTTAGCTACATTCCCACATCAACAACAAAACAGTGCCACAGAAGAGAACACATGCATCAAGCTCCAGCTGGTATCTGCGCCCACCACTCCTTTCTTTTCCCTGAAGCCACATTTAGTCAATTTTCTTTTTACAGTTTGTGGGTGTATAAACATGCATATGCAAGTCAGTGGATAGAATCAAAATGCCACACCTGACCACTGCTGAATTTTGGAAGGGATGGGGATGTGGTATAGAAGGGATAGGTTCAGAAAAAAACCCCAGTCATTTAAAATTAGTCTCATGTCTATAGCTTTACTTTATGCATTTTACGTATTTACATACTGCACGTACTTTACGTGTTAGGAAAGTTTTATTTCAGTTTGGTATCATTAAAAAAGGCCTTTAAAAATGCAAATTGAAAAATCATAGAAAACACGATTTATATAGCTCTCTTTGGAGAAAACCAAATTTCAACTTCATAAGTATAAAAGCGCAAATGCATTGACTTGCCTTAACATTTTCATATCTGACTTTCAGCTTTGCAACATTAGCAAAAAGCTAAATAAGAATGTGGAGAAAGACACCATTTCATGTCTAAGCAATTTTCATGCAAAAGATACATAAATACCAGCTAAAGATGTTTAAAGTGGGGTAAGTTTTGTTTTGGGGATTTGTGAAGTTGTTTTACTTTTTAAGATCATTGCAGTCTATGCTATGAGTTAAATATTTTCATTCCACTGCATTCTGAAAGGTTTTGTTAATGAAGATATAGATTAATGAAATACACATTTTTATGCAAGAATAGAATTGCATTTTAAAGTAAAAAAATGCCCAGCACTGAGTTATCAGAGGATTATTTTTAAACAGCTAGCATATACCACCCAGTTTCTCTTAAATATGTACTTAAAATTTTCAAGAACACAGATGTTAAAGGTCATACTTCTACAAATATTGCATTATTTGAAACTACAGTACAATGCTCTAATGCTCTAATACTTTCCCCAAATTCTAACTCTACAATTATTTTTTTACTTAATATGTATTTTAGATGTGTTCCATCACCGAACAAGCAATACATGAATTATCTCTTCCTGAGGAAAGACTATAGGAAAAGCCCTCAGACCAGTTCTGTGATTATAGACTACACTGGTATTGATTTCAGTGAGAACAGGCACTTAAAATTAAAATTTTCCAGTGTTGTACAGTATTCCTTTTCCACAGAAACCTTTTGTATCAGCAGAAGAGTTTGAGATACCTTGGTTTTGACCTGTAATAGTGTACTGACAGGCTAACTATCTCAAACAAGCTTTCACAATGGAAAAAATAGATAGAAATTCTTTTGAATAAATTGTCAGGTAAGTCTGGTGATGTAGGAAATTCACTAACCATTTTTACTGTTGTCTGAACATTTTCCATGTTCATGGTTGTGTTCTAAAACCCAGCTTTTACCACTCTCCTTAGACAATCTGACTGAGAAGCCACTAATGAAACTACCCTCATTAACGAGAAAATACACCAGTATGTATCTATTTCAATTCTTCCTCAATTTTTAAGGAAAATAAAAAAAAAATAAAAATAAAAATTAAAAAAAAATGCCACTTTACAGTAAGTGCTATGCCAACTGGAGAAGCAGTGTTTTCCTTGGAATGAAAATTCACTTATCATGAGAGAGATTCTACATTTGTCAAGTTCTAGTGAATAACTTATCTGTGATTTGTTAAATACTAATTTAATGTTACAGCTCACGCAACCGATTTTATTTTTTAAATATTTAAGGGAAGACAATGTCTTCAGAATGCTACATCAAAAGGTAAAACAAATACACATTTCCAAGTGAATGAGAATGTTTCAGTTGTCTTTCTTATTTATCCCTGCAGACAAAAATCAACATCTCAGTGGATTCCAGACCCCTATTTCAGGAGGTCTTGCAAAACAGTGTAATAATATTCTATTTAGATTACTTTGTCTTTTGTGTTTAAAATAATTTTGTATTCTAGGAAAGAGGGAAGTAAAGGTGGAAGAAACTGGAAATTATACATGGCACAAGACAATCACAGTCAGCCATATATCTTATTGTAAAGCAGTGTTTACTATTCAGCTATCACTGTTCTAGTAGAAATCCAACGTTTTTTTTAAAAGTAGAACCATGGTAAGAAAATGTAATAAGTAAAATCTATGATAATGAGATCCCATGTCAGACAGACAGATGCCATAACTTATTTCTATACATGAACAAAAACATATATGGTGAGTTGAGGGGTCTTTTTCACACAGAAATGAAGTGACTGATAGCCTCCAGGTTAAAATTTATTTTCCTTAAAACAATCTGATCATTCCTTCTCATTCCCTCTCTCTCTTCACCCCCCCTGCCCTGAACTGAACTTCAGCATTGCATTACCCATAGAGTGGTGGATAGGAGGATCTGTTAAAATTAGTAACTCACTGCGTAAGGTACCTGTCTTGCAGTATGCTCCATCTGCATGAAGCCAATGTTTTGGTCTGCTGTCTGCTGCTGTAACCAGGTCTCTCCCAGATATCAACGAAGCTGTGCAAACATTTATTTTTTTATGCAAATTATGGCTTTGGAGAGGTCATGCCTCAACACCATTGAAATAATAAGCAGCCAATCTGTGATATAAAGCACATATTTATAACCATCAATCACTTCTCAGATTATTACATTGTTTGCAGAACGTTATAAAAACCGTTAAGTATCGGGCATTTCTTTAAGGCATTCTGCATAAAGATGCAGCAAAGCATATGAATAAATCTCTTTTTGGGCAAGCCTGTGTGGAGAGCACTTTTTCTGCTGTCTTTAAGGACACCAGCAGCTAAAGAGTGAGCTGTTTCATGAAACTGTTCCTACACCAATGTTTGATTTACACTTGAGGGATATGGGAATTTAGAAAACGGATTTTTGTTTAAGGCTTTAAATGCTAAAAAAACCCTACCCCACCCCAAACCCTGAAAAATCTCCATAAATAAATAACATTATTTGATTTTGAACAAAAAATAAAATCCTTACAATTTGTAGCACAAATGATAAAGTTCTTACACAGCTGTTATGTTTTTTCTGATTTAGAAACAGTAAGCCAGAAGTTGTTTTGGTGTTTCATACCTGCTTTCCTCAACCCCTTCTTCCGTGCATTCTAATTTAAAAGAAAAACTAATATTAGATAAAGCAACACATAATTTGACAGCCTACCAGTTAAATCCTGGCAGGATCAATAAAATGAGAGCTTGCAGGAGTCCCAGATGAGGAACACTTTCATGAATGCCTCCATTGTGTAAACTCTCCGTATATCCTGCCTGCAAATGACAGTCATATGCCACCAGCTGCAGGAGGCATTCCAGCAATGTCAACTGTTGTAGGGCATTAAGGCAGGGTAGATGAGTTGGTACTTCTTTATATTTTTCCCTGGCTAGAGCGCAGGCTGTCACGCTTAACTCATTTAAGTGTTAGTTTTCTAAAGACTATGATGTTTATTTAGAAATGTAAGAAAATATATAATTAAAGCCTTGCTAATGGAGCTCCTCATTTTAATAGTAGTTTTATTATATAAAGCCAGCTGGAAGTAATTATTTTTTTCCTTGCATACTCTTCATTAGTTTGTACTTCCCTCCTCCCCAAGACATCTATTTCAGATGTTCTTATCAACTTTATGTATCTTAAAAAGTAAACTGTCCAGGGAACAAACAGCCACTAAAAGTTACGATAGGAAATGTGAAAACCCCAATGTCCACTATTCAGCAATATAGTCGCCACCACTTCTGAGGAGACTGTTTTCCTAGGAACTCCATTTTACAGATTGCCATAAAATTTAAGTTTTAGAGAATTCCTGCAAGAAAAAAAATACGCTGCACATTTTAAATTAAGAACTAAGTCTGAACATAGTGATACAGGTTTGTGGTTTTAATTGTTTTTAAACAATTCACTGATGTCCAAGCTGATTATTTTTTGTCTACTAAGTCTGTGTAGAAAAAAAAGTGTGCAAGCATTCTACGAGTTTAATTTTCCCATTTTTCTCAATATTTATTTTGTCAAATAAACACAAAGCTCACATTTGAGATACAGAAATACAAATATACTGAGGGCTCCTTTTTAAATATTAGCAATGCCTTGGTTAAGAAACTGTGCAAAGTAGAGATCAAACTGAGACGCTTTTCAGCACCTTCCATGTGATAAGCCAGGGCATCACACATTTTTATCATGCTTTTGCATACAGGCACGCTGAAATACAAAATACTGAACTCTTTGCATGTCAGCACCTACATTCAGCCATCCCTGGAAGGGTTGCTTCTCCTCTCTGCCCCTCATCTCTTCCTATAGTCCCTTAAAATCAAGATTGTTTTAAATATCCAATTACTACCAAGAAGAGTTTTTCTGCAATATATGTTCAGATATATATACAGAGCAAGAAAAACTGTAGTGAAAGAAGAATGAGCAAAGGCATAAATAAATAAAGGATATCAATAATGATCTATCATAAAATGACATTTTGCCGTTGTACTTCCGCAGGAGCCGTAACATCTCACAAGACATCCCTCTGAAAGCAGCAATAAAACTGCAGTACAGTACACAAGGTCTTGTATTCTGTTCAGGCAAAGGGCAATGAATATGCTAAAAGGAAATCAATCTGCATAAAAAAATCTGACAATAGCATCTTCAGGTTTGTTTGGTTTGTTGTTTTTTTTTCTTAATGAGAAAACAAAGAAGATAGAACATTTGGGAAGCCAAATTTTTATGTAAACAGGAATAATTCCTTTCAAAATGCTACTTTACTGATTAAATTACCTTTTATCTTACTGCGTTCTACTTTTCCTATGGAAAAGTTGGCAATTCCAGTTAGCAAGGAATCTTGCAAACATTTCTCCTCGAATTTAATTTAATGTTGAATTACACTCCCCAGATTTCATTTTGAGATTTCTGGTTCAAAAAATTCAAAAATTCAGAGGCAAACTGGAAGCAACCACCATTTTGCACTGGCTTCCAGGGTAACCCATGAAAAACTGAGTTTTCAGTAACTTATACATAAAATCATACAGAGGCCTATAAAGTCTAAAAGCTCAGACCTGACCAGATACTTTAACAGAGAACCTAGTTTAATTTCTGGATTGTGATAAAACAGGAAGCCACGTTTAGATATCTTTAAAAAAGTGCAACATCTAACTTTTTTTTTTTTTCAAATGATGTTCATCTCCTTAGTGTCTAAATAATAGAAAAGATTAAAATACACAAGAACAACTTTCTTTACCACTGTAGAAACCTGTCTTGCAAAATACCTGCACATTTAGCTTCATAAAAGTTACATGCATACAGAAGGCTTACAGAATTGAGCTCCTAGTTACAGCTCACTCTGAAGGCTAATACACTGCTATCTGTAATTCTGTACCTAAACTATATGCTGTCCTTGATGCATGACAGGGCCTCCAATGACATGAATGGAAAACACATGCTCGGATCACGGTGAGGATATGATCCTTTATATTCTATTTTCCTCTCACTGGTACATACCAAACGTTGAATTGTTCATCTGAAAAGAAGTACATTGTACGACATTTTCATTCAAACTGTTCAAAGCCAGAAGTATTGCATTTTAAAGGTACTGATCTTTAAGAAATATACTATGGAATGCATGGAGAAAATACTTATGCAGAGAATCAGCTAATCTATCTCCTTCCCTGGAATTCTGGTTAAATAAAGTTTATAAAGAACCCTGACAAATAAAGAAATTGTGTTCATCAGGTGTGTCTCACTGTTCCCTGAGTTGTTAAAAATTACTGAGAAAAAGAAGAGCAATTAAAGCTCTTTTCAACATTAGTTGCAGCAGGTATCACAAAAAACCAGAGACATTTACACGCTACTCAAATTCTTCTCAAAGGGGCATATTCCAAAATGCACAGGTAGGCAGACTGCAGCACTGATCTCTACTGATGTATTTGTGTTGTGGCCCATTTCCAAGTAAACATCATCTCAAATATCACAGTAAGTTTACCTGCCAGTGACAGTACATTTCAGCTTTAATGAAAACCTGAGCATAAATTCTCTCACTTTCCGTAAAGCTTCTTAAAGTATCACTTATTATTCACTTTATAAGAAAAGCTTGCTGACTTCTCTGTTGTGTACAGGAAGGAATGACAGGATCGTAATTGTGTCATTTTCTCTTCTGAAATCCCGTGCTCTGTAAGTGGCAGATGACACTCCTTTCCTTTCCTTTGCACAAGTGCACAGATACGCATCATCGGTAGAGGATGGGGATGCAATGGCTTCCCAAGAGAGTCAGAACAGCATCAATGGTACATTGTTGGCAAGTTCAGACTGATCAAAGCAATTCTGAGATGCTCAACCCTGCCCCCCGAAAGAGATGGCCTCTCTATGACAAAATGTTGTGTGACACAGCCATACAAGTGGCACTGTTTTCTTTGTCAGTGAAGGAAAATCATTTAGAAAACAGTTGCCAAGTATTCCAGTAAAGGAAAGGAGGCATTAGGGCATTACTATAATGAGTGGGGTGAGCAGTAACAAAGCAACAGATGCCTGTCCATAGGCTGATGTACAGTCTCTTATTTTGGACATTTGTTAGCCAGACTGATGTTAAGCTAAAGAACGCATTTTGCCTCATCAAAAAACTGTATATAAACACACAGACCTTCATTTAATAAAACTGCTTTTTAAGTGTACCCCCTTCTACAGGCGGGCTGGGCAAAAAATAAATCCCTTAATTACAGTTTATCTATATGCCGAAATTTTGTCATTATGCTCTCTGAATTATAGTAAAAAGCTGCATTAGTGATTCTCTTTCTGAACTAAAAGATTAAGAGACAACAACAATGGAATTCTCCCTCTTCTCTGTTTCAGCCTTCTCTTTCTTGAGCCAGTATGATTCATCACCTCCTGGGTATACTAGGAGCCCCAAGTTTGGAAATTCTTCTGAACAGCAAAGAACCATTAGTCTACAAGGCAAATCCTTTTACAAAAGCACAGGCACTATTGTTTGAGAAAAATAACTGAGTGAAGAAAGCTATACACAGCATATGTTTTGAGCATTTCTAGTAAAAAGTAAAAGCTCTTTAAAGCTTTTGTTTCTGATTGTACTTTATGACGGCAGTTCTGTATCAGTGAACAGAATGTTCCTTTGCAATCAGCACAGTGTCACAATGACCTGGCAAATGCGAATGCTTTCACTATCACTACAGTCCTTGCAATCTTGCCTCAGCTGTGACCCATTCACTTTTGCCCCAACTTCACTAAGATGCCTTACTCAGCATCTAATTAGTTAGGGAAGATTTGCCTTGGCTCTTAACCCTGACATAAGAGCAGGAGACTCTGCTGCTGTTATATACCAAATCTGTTCTGTCACTACATTAATCAAATCCCCATAAAACTATACATGAATAAGTAACTACTAAAATACGAAGTAGAAAAATAGAAAATAGAAAAACTATACATTTTAAAATGTTAAACACAAGTGCTTATTGCACAATACATTTGAGCATGTGCTTTAATATGTGCTTCAATGCTTCATGCAAATTTTACAGTTTTCTGCATACGTATCTCAAAGTTAAGCAAAGATTTGACAGTGTTCTTAGCACATCATCAACTAAAATATACAATGGCACAAATATGTTCAAACACCATGTATATATGTGCAAGATTAATATGTATGGAGAGGAACGGGAAACATTTTGCTATGTGTTAGTTCTGCAAATACTGAACACAGTAAGACAAGCTATTGAGCGGGGTTTTTTATTTTTAATCATGTATCATGCACATAGCCATGTATCTATCACTGCGTGTACTTGTATGTCTGGTGCTATATGCCATACAAAACATCCTGTGCTTTTGTCATGTACAGTATTTTCTAATGCCTCTATTCTGAGGCACATCAGAAGCAGCACAAAATTCTTGATGGAAAAATTTTTAATTTGCTAAAAGGACATGAACCATTGCAGCTCTAAACCATGCTTTACCAAAATACCCAACAAAATTCAAGTGTCTGAAATGAGACAATGTAACCTGATAAAGCTTCTGAATTCATACTAGCACATGAACTTATTCATGAACAACAACAACAAAAGAAAAACACCTGGGGTCAGCTAACCTTTAAAATGGTGTGATAAAAATATATATATTAAATACAATTATTACGTTTGCTGACGCTTACTGACAAAAGCGATCGTTAACTACCGTAAACTACAAAAGGCATTTTACCAATGTTAATCTTCCTCCCAAAATGTTCATAATAAATCAATGTATGGAATTATAGCCTGTTGTTGAATTAAGTTTGAACTCTTTCTGCATGTACACCTATATTAAAACAATAGTTATATGCTACAGTAAAACAGTTAATTACTTAATAAATGTTAAAATTGCATACAACCTCTATGACCAGCAAGCCAGGAACATTTAAAAAGCTTTCACCTTCAATCCATTAGACATTACACTACACTCCTGCTTTTAAATACTGGTTCAATAAACAGTTTATGTACCTGTGTCTACATCAATGTTAGGAACTATCAGATTGAAGAATACAAGTACAGCTCAAAACAGGCAGTTCATGTTGCATACAGTTTAATATTTCTAGCAATATCAATGCATACTCCATGTATTGTAAGTGTTATTCAGTTTTCCTTGGAATAAGCATGCGTTTATGCAAGGAAAAAAAGTTGAATTTACTGTACCATATCTCTTGTGAACAGACGTGTCTATATTAATATACATCATTGATTTAATTTTTAGTTTTCTTGGCTTCCCGCTCACCTATCTAGAAGTGATTTCTCTGGTGATAACTAACACATCATGCTAATGAGAGAATCTAATGTACAATAGAGAAATGTCACTACTAATAATATTTGCATGAAGTTAAATAAAGCAACTGTAAGAGAATGTCAGACAGTTGTTCTTTAATAAGATACAGTTACACAATGAAATTATGTTGTTAATTTTGTTACATCATTGAGTGAATCCTAAATTACTATATAATGATGCACAGATCCATTTATAATTCTGATATACTGCTTTTTCACTCTCACATTGAAAAAAAGCTTCTGGAAAGGCTATTACCTTTTTATCTGAAACGGATTAAACATACTTCTTTCTTAACAAAAAGGTACATGGCTCTGGCATTTTATGTCACTGTGGGTTACAGCCATTTCTCTTACGGTCTCATTTCTGAAATGACTTAAAAGTATTTTAGAACATTACAGCCCTTAAGGTAACTGGATGAAGAAAAATGACATTTCTTATTCTGACAAATGCACAAAACATTTATGAAAGCAGACAATCACAAAAGCCTGTTTTTTTTAATCAATCAAATCCAGACCTTTTCTGTTGTTAACAACTCCTTGCCAGAACTAGAATGGGCAGTGGGTGCCCTGGACTTAACCAGATGAGCATGGAAGAGAAGCCAAGGGTTTCTGCTCATTCTCGACCTGTCACTGATCAAAGTGACCCAAAGAAGCACTCCTTTTTAAAAGTTAAGATTTATGCCCTTTGAGGTTATCAGACATTCTTCTGTATACAGAATGGGATGACCCCTTTCAAGCGAATCACACACTTTTACATGGACAAAAGGTGCATAGGCGAAACAATGCAGTCAAGTGTCCATGTCATAAACTTCTTACAGGTAATTTAGGAGACTATTACTCTTCTCCTCTCACCTCACCAAAATCTAAATTTGCTCTGGAATGTAGAGATGCCATTTTCTTGCACTCCCATTCTCTACGAAAATAATCCAAAAATAAATACCATCATACTTGCTATTAATAGCCCAGACCTGTACAATCAATACTAATTTTTCTAAGACACATACAGCTCCTTGCCATAATGAAGTAGGTTTTCCTTTTAGTCTGAGAAAAGTTATTCATTCCTATAGTATGCAAATAGCAGTGCAGTTTGAGTTGAGAGGTAAAAGGAGGGAGGGTTTGCAAGGTTTTGTTTTGTTCTATATCATTCTTCTTGCCATGCTTCAATCTTTGTACTAAAAACCTGCTTGAGATAAAGTTACAACTCCTAGGAAAAGTGATGGGGCTCGGGGTTTGTTTGCTTCTAAAACACATGTGGAAAGCCAGCATTATACTTAGAAATTTAAAAAAGACAAGTCTCTAGCATTACTACATATAGCTGGAAAAGTTTCATTAAACAGCTCTTTCAAACCATGCCAAACTTTGCTTGCAAGTTATGTACATTTTGTAACTTCATGTTATTTGTACTCATGAAAACACTTTTTCTTAAAGCATAGGAAAAAATTAAAAAATACTTACATTTCCGGAAGATGGATTGAAAATAATTAACTAACAAATGGATAAAAATAGGTAACAGAAAACAACATTCAAAATTTTAGTGATTTAGAAAGAAACACTGGCACTTAGACACAAATTTGCAGCTGCACTTGCACACAGTCTGTGCTAATAGTCTGCGCGAGCTAGCAAGTTATAACAGCCTTAACAAATCAGAACTATAAGAGAAAATATTATCCTTAAAGAGCAGAGAAATGCGTTTAGCAAAATAACTTACCCTCCCCTTAAAAGCATAATGAAAGCATATTTGGACTGAATATGTTTAGCACAGGATAAACAAACAAACAAAATATGACAAGGAGATTAACACACTACGCGAACGCGTTAAGTACAGACTTTTAAGAAATAAATCAGTTCGACACTACCACCTTTGCAGTGCTACCATGTGTGTATTCCAATGGAAGGATACACACTGATGCAGCATCTACCACACATTTAGTGATTTAGTACATTACTTCTCTCCTTCTATACAGAATACAACATGACCACATATGTTCAATAATGTACAAAATCCAGTTAATACTTAAGAATTAGCACATTTAAAATACTATTTAAAAAAGAAAATAGAAATCAGACAGCCTAGGTTACACGCATAAATGTTTGGCTTGGTCTAATGAGCTAGTTGTCTCAAATTATGTGACCCCCTTACACATTCTGATGCTCTTTTATTTAGTTTTGTTTCTTTTTTTTGTCAGTGTTGAACATTTTCTACTATTCCAGAGACCACAGAGGCTAAATCTGTTGAAAAAGATCTAATACTAAAGAGGCAATCTAATACTGTCTATGTGGTTCAATCGTCATTTATCAATTGATCGTTATCTGGATCTAGTTATGTTAACTCTTTTGTGGCTGAAATGGAAAGAACCTTTTCTCCACCCCAAAATTTAATCTCACTACTTACTAAAAGAATACAGCAGGTAATGTGAATAACTGGTTTCCATGCTATTGCTCTATATCAATATAACCAAATATGTTATGTATCACAGACACGCATACAGCTGATAAGGCTTGTAAGCAGTGCAGTAGCAGTTCACACTTCCTAGTTCCAAGCAGTGTTTCTGAAACATGCATCTCTACCAGGAAATGAACTTTTTTACTTTCAAGAATGGGAAATTGAACAGAGTTGCTTATTTGCCTTATGTTGATTACATTCTATACCAGCGTACTGTATCAGCAGTAATCAGGGTCCCTCTACAGGATATATCAAAATATTCCTTATTCAAATGCCTTCATCCTGTCCTGAGCTATACTGCTTAAACTGTTGTCCACAGACAACCGCTATTGGTTATTAACTATCTGCTTTGGAGTTTTTCTTGGCTTTAGACTTTTTTTTTAATTAAATTACCATTTTACGGCCAGTACTCAGACATGCTTTTTTACTGTAAACTATAAAAACCTAATTACTTTCCCTCTCTTTTCTTACAGTACAACGCCTCTCAGGTAAATGAGTTCATTCATCTTATGTCCAACGTTAAATAAAAGTCTAATATTAATATACAAATCATTTACT
>CM062600.1:50968496-51010996 GCA_031468815.1 Morus bassanus | reverse complement strand
TGTGTAGCTTTGTGAATCTTTTAAAAATATAACATTGATGATTTTGTCTCTCCTCTTAAAAATACCAAAACAGAAACACACTATATGGCAAGAAAGGGTAGGAAAGCTGATTACAGAAAGTGCAGGTGATGCCAACAAGAAAAATCTAGCCAGCAGAATGTGCTATATAATGTAAACTTATCTTATTTTTTTGGAATTCCATTATTCTGATCATTTAAGTGTTAATTAGTTCAGTCAAAGGGTTAATGCAAATAGTTCAAAATGACTAAACATTGAAAAAATATTTTCTTCTTTTTGTTCCAATTATTCTGTATTATTAATTAAGCTGTTAAAACATGCAACAGTTACTATCTTTTTAATGTTCAATAATATGTAAACTCTTTAAAGAGATTTTTGTTCCACATCTCTGCTTTAGATATTAATCAAGAAAATAATTACAGAGGAATTTACTAAAAAAATTCTACATGCATATAACTATGTACTGTACATGTACGTTCAACGAGGTCCAATTAGTTGGAAAGAATTTGCATTTCAGTTAGTATGAGCTAACAAGACTGTAGGGAGACAATGCAATTCTACTAGCATGGCAAGAAAGAATGGTGTTTTTCTGTAAGCATTAATTCCCATAACTGATCATTTTAAAATGTTACTGATCTTTACAGTGTTTGTTTTTTCAAACATCTAGGAGTTCAGTATAAATGTTTATATTAACTGTACATGCAGCAGTGTCCCCAAGACTACTCCTGGGGAAAAAAAAGATAAAACAGTGAGCATAGATCTATTATTTCTGTTGATTTAGTATTTACATTTCTATTTAACGATAACTATCAATCCATTATTCTAAAGGAGCATTCCTTACATTTGCTGTTCATTCTCAGGATTCATTGAACGTACGGGGAAAAGATGCAGAAAATCTTTGGTTTTTATGCAAATGTTCCAATTTTCAATAATAGCGATATATCATATACACGAGACATACACAGTTGGTGATCTCATATCTGTATACATAGTTTTCTTAAATTTCTATACCCTTAACTGATTACTGGATAGTACCTGTAATTCCCAGAGTTCATTTTGCTGCAGATATTAACAGTTTCTGTAATTTGTAATGACAGTAAACTGGCCTTTGCTCTTCCCTTATTCACTATTCATTTCTAGGCTTGGTTAAGTAGATAGCTGGGTTAAAGATCAGTGGTTTTTCATGTGACACATTCTGGTATTCATCTAATAGCTCGTCAAGACAAAACTGTCCCTGTTCTTGCCAAAATAACGAAAATGGTCCTCCACATCGCATGATAATCAGCCCTTGCCTGTGCTGAAACAACCAAGCTTATATAATTGAGTTGTTTTAAATACATTTTGTAATTGAGTATTCAATTCTGCCTCCAAAAAAGTATATATTTCACCAAATAAGAAAGAATTCTTCTATTTGTCCTTACAATAATGTGTGAGTAGAGACTATAACGAACATGCTTACACTTTATCCATGGATAACAAGAAAGTTGTGAATTGTGTCCTATCAGGAATATAATCTCATACTTCAAAATCATGCAAAGCCATCTTGATAGTCATATTCAGGGAGGTGGTGATTCTACTGTGGAAATGTCATTCTTTATCATCCCCTTCTCCCTAAGAATTATGTAAGGGACGCTCTGCAACATCTGTTAGACTCTATGAAATGTTAACAGATGTCTAAAATGAAAAAAGGGGGGGGGGGGGATTAATAAAGGAAACCTCCTCTGGATAGATAATCCACCCAAATTTCCATACCCTAAAGAAAAAAAATTGGCAGCACTGTATTTTCTCTGAAACCTGTCATCCTTACTTTGTAAAACATTTTTGTGTGAGTTTTAATAGGTAACTTCTGACTTATAACCCAAATGCATAGGACTGATTATGTCATCATGCAACAATGAGACTGAATACTTTTTAGCCCCCTGTGTTCCAAATGTCCTTGCTGAATCCTTCTTCTCTATCTTATCAACAGTGCTGTTCATTTAGGAATCTGTTTTTCACTTTGATGTGCGTGCCTAACTCACACAGATTCTGGAAGTGTCCATATCTGTATTTTATATATATATATACATATATATATATTTTTTTTAGGAATAATTTCATGTCAAAAGTGCTCAGTATCCAGATCTTCAGACAACTGAAGCATGACAGAACTTTTCAACAGCAGTGAAGTTTTTACTTATAATTAAAATTCATATTTTCAAACCCCAGCCTACTCTAAGTTGGTTATTTATGCTTTTTTAGACAGATATTTCTTTCCCATTACACATTAGGTGACATGACAGGACCTTTATCCTCAAAGAAAACTTTTGATTATGAGTCTGAAAGTGTACATTCCTGTTATGAAAACTTCAGTTCCTAGCAAGCTGTCACACTCCAACTGATCCTAATGACATCTTTGCCAAACTATGTATCAGCACCCCATACCACAAAACCCTTACAAAGACTACTATGGCTAGCAAAAAGTAAGGTAAAAACTGTGACCTATTGCCTGCAGATAAAAACCTCATCAAGAAGAGATCATCAGGATTTTGGTCACTCAGTCACTATGTTTTGACAAGTTATGGAAATAAAAGAATAGTCAAATACACAAAAAGTAAGCACACACACAATGACATCCATATATGCTGTCCTCCAGTATTTAACATGATCACAGTGTGAATGTTGGCAGAGATGCCCAGCTGCAGGTTTGCAGGATGAACATGAACATGGAGGATATTACAGGAATTAAAGGAAAGTTCTCGTCAGCTGTAGGTGATGAATAATATATACTTTTATTTTCTTGTTTTGCTTTTGTTGTGCTTTTTTGTTTGTTATTTAAACAAGCCAATACTGGGAGTTCAGGACACCTGAAATTCCTTTCTACAGGGGAAATCACATCTATGTTCCTCGACCTACTTTGTAAGGCAGATATGTCAAATATACTAATCTGCCTACTCAACAACAGAGTACACAAATGAAGAAGAGAAATCTAAGAAGAATTATTACAGTGGATATACATATATAAAAGACAAAATGCAGGTGAAATGGAGAAGGACATAAAAACAGGTAACTTGATAAAAATCCTGCAAAAACACACAACCTAATGCCAAGTAATAGCAGTTTGTGGATTGTGCCCATTAAACTTTTGAAGTAATTACTTGCCATTTAAAAGGTATTCTACATATCACTATGGCATTTAACTAGTAATAACCACTACATATATGTGGGTTATACACTAAACTAAAAAAGTACATGCTTTCCTCAGAAGAATTTTACATGCCTAGCAAAAATCTGGTGCAAACATTTGCACCAAATCTTAATTTGCAGACAGGTAATCAGGGCAGCTTGTTCTGCACATGTGGCACAGTTTCACATCCAGTCTTCATTTCATATCCATGTTCATGTCGGTGTCTTTTTTTCACACAAAACTATCTATTTATTACTTAACTGTTTATACCAAAGGGTAAAAGATAACTATGTTAAGGTATGAGAATCTGATTCAAAGCACAGTAGATACAACAAGCTCCCGGAGACTTTGATTTAAACTGTGCATCTAATGAAATGTCTGTATGGCCCACCACTGAAATAATACTGGGATCCAGACACTCTGTTTTGATTTACAAGGAATTAAAAAGGACAGAGGGCACTGGATATGCCATATAATATAGGAGGATGCATAGCACAAAAATAAATGTATTTCACTTTTAAAATTAAATATTTCAAAATCAGTTGTATCTGCTGAGACATATGTTGAGGATTCAGCAGAAGTAGTCACAACCTCACAGCAACTGTTAGAACACCAATGCAACAACCCAATTTGTGTAAATCATTGAGAAAGAGAATTCAAACACTTTGCTCTAAAAAACCTCACATATACATGTTTACGTCCACAGATAATCACTATACTATTATACAGGTGTACAATGTCTTACAGCATGTTTCAGCTATTGATTGTCTGGGGTTAAGCGAGGTTTATATTTTTAATATACTATTAAACTCAACAAGTTTTGCTGTTCTTTTCTGAAAAACTTCCTAAAATTGTGGAAATTGTCTACTGGACACTAGTTTAGTACAAGGCCTTTACAAAGCAATTCATTCTCTGGTAGTTAATTTCATTATTCTCATTGTTTTAGTAAACTGTCCCCATAACAAGCAAGGTCTTTGGATCCCACAACAGCCTGAAGGGTTTAAGTGTAGGCTAAGCTTATGATCTAATTATTCGATAATACAATCTATTGTGCCACTTCCTAGTAACAATTATTTGGTGTCTAAAATATGTCTGTCATAATTAAATGACTAAACTGACCAAAAAATCCTAGTGGTTTATAGAACAGCTAAACTTTAGATGGCTGAAAGACACTTCATGAACAAATGCAAGACTGAATTAAGAGCAGCTATGTTTTTCTAATTACTGACTCATTCACAGTACACAGAATTGCCTGAACTGCCCAGTGTCCTACTAGCTCTCTGGACAATTAGGAAAAGCTGCATTAGCAAGAACTCAGCAGTCTCTGTCTCACTTCTCTCTGGAGGACTGGGGAAATGATGAGCTCCATCACCTGGCCAGCAGTAGCAGCAGCCACAAAGTCACCTCAGGGACTTGGACAAAGAGATTCATCTGCAGCCTTGGCAGCGACTAAAGTATGCCTTACTAACAGACAGTCATACGACCACACACTGGCACAAAGTCCTTTCATTAAGAGCTGTTGTCTAAGTGACCTGTCACAGAGTTTCATAAAGCAGCATTAATACTGTGGGCCAAAATGAGATTGATCTTTGAGCTTCGTGGTCTCCTGTTGTCAACAGTGCATTATAAAACCAATACTAAATACTTTATAAACAGGTCTCCCTCCAGTGTATTAGAGGAACAGTGCATATTTCATGCCCTATAGTTAGGTAGCCACATATCCATCAGACAATTAAATAATTTATAAGATACTCAGAAGTGCAATAAGACTCAATAAACTTTTAAATACTATTTTGTTTGAAAACATAAAAACACCTGCTCACCTGCTGAGTACAGAGCATCAGTAAAATTCAATTTTTATAACATCTTTTCACCTGAAATATCCTCACTGCACACAAACAAATCCAGGTCTCCACTCAGTTAAAAAAAAAAAGGACACTTACTCATTTAAAAAATCTTTCATAAATTTCCTACAATTTTACTTTCAGTACTCTATATTTCAGCTTCCTCTGCTTGGCATCAGACTCCCTTTTTGTCCCTTTGTACACCCTGGCCAACATGGCTGCAAGAACCTTCTCCTCTGCAATGCCTGCCATCTGGAACCATCCTGCTGCATTTCTCTCCCTCATTCTCCATCTATTTTCAGCCTTCATCTGGAAACAATATGTCTCTGTTCTCATGTCTATGTCTCTTAACTTCTAGTAAAAAAGAAAAAAAAACTTTTTAATTTTATTAACTCTGCACAGTATTTTGGAGATAAAGTTTGTGTGAAAGATACTATACAAAGACATTTCTTTATTAAATCACAAGATTGGAGGGACAGAGTTTACAATGAAAAGCAATCTAAGAATATTTCCTATTCTGTTAATAGTTTGGGTGAATTTTTAACAAGTGACTTCAGCATAAAATGAAAAAATATTCTTAATATTAGTAATTCATTCATACTTTCAGGAAAAAAATTATGAGTTGGTATGCTTTTCAAAAACTGAGGAAAACTTGCAGTTCTTAAGGAACTGCATTTGAGAACGTTCAGCAGAAGAAAATCAGGGTATGTACCTCTCTTTTCGACCCCATAGCAAAAATGTTCTCTGTGTTGCTACCATAGTAGATGAAGAGACACTAACTGCATATAAACACCAAAAGCACGTTTCTATGATATTTGCGTACTGGTTATGCCAGCAATGTAGGAGATATAAACAGGTTGAGTTCCTATGATATTAAGAAATTATGGGGCAAATAAGCTTGTTACTTCCTTGGTTCATCTTCAAAACAGCAAAATTTTCTGTTTATGAAGAGTCTGAAATTTTCATGTATAATACTCTGAATCTCTGTTAAAATGAAACTCGTAAGCAGAATTTTGTGTTTTCTAAGCCTTTCTGAGCTGAATGTCTGTAAATATGTTCTAACTCACTTTAAAAACTGAAATTTCTCTTGCTGGGAGTAGTTCCCAAACCACCACAGGCGTGGACCTTTGTATAGTATTGCGGATGCCATGGTTTCACAGACAAGCCACATTAATACAGGATAGCAAGCATCTGGAACCCACAGCTGTGTGTGCTCCAGCCCCAAAGCACCCACAAGTCTATGCCAATTCAAACCCCTATTCCCAACCCACAAATGAACCACACTGGTTTTCTTTAGGAGCCAGACGTGAAACTGAAGCTTTCGGGTTTTCTCCATTCACACAACTGAAGAGAGAATGGGAGTGTTGGGGAAAAAGGGGCAAATATCCTCTAAAGGAAAATCACAATGGACAGTCCCTGCCTTGGTTTTCACATATGGCCTACTGGGGATGAGTTGACTCACAGGGACCTTAAACGTGTTATTTCAAGACTAATTTGGGTTTTGTTTTCACATTAATTGCAACAGACTTACAAGGCTAGCACCAAAAAAGCATCTACAAATCTATCTGTTATGGAAAAACCAAGGATTTGGAGGGTGAGTTTGGGGAGGTGTTCAAGGATGGGAGGAAGGGAGAGTGGAGGGTGTTCCAGATAACAGTGCTGTTACTTAAGCCTTCATATGGAGGACACTCCTCTGGCCTTTGGCCTGCATCTAAAAGGCACAAAGACAGTTTTAACCACCAGTTTGTAAGAAAGCCCTGTACTAACACAATAGTGTTAGTAACTTTATTAGATGTACAATGGAGAAGAATTAACATGTCGTCCCCCTTTGCTAGAATACCTTGCATCCTCTGCAGCACAATCCTCAGACCTTTCTGAAGACAGACAAAGAAAGCCAGCTACTTTCAAGTCACTTCAGCCTGAATTTCTTAAGATCTCCCACTCTGTACTAATGGGCCCTAAAACAAAAGGCTATGCCTGTTCCTTTTTATCCCTGGGATGTAGATATTTCAGCCTTTTGCTTGTACCATACACCAAACAGAAGCTTCAGCTATTGGACATAAACATTTTTATCACCTGAGATTAAATTACTTTTCTTACTACTTTTAATCTGAAAACTGGGCTTGAAAGTTGCTGTGGGGTACATAAATGTCCCTTCAAAAACTTACCAGTTTTTCAAGAGAGCCTTTTCTTCTTTATGCCAACTAACTACATCTTGGAAACATAGTCAAGGTTCAATCACAGCAAGGACTGTTAGTCCCCAAAACAAGATGGTTACTTGGAAAATGTGAAGAAAGGACATTAACATCAACTGATTCCTCCAGAGTTGGCTGATGGGAGGTGAAGAAAGCTCTCCCTCAAAAAGCATTCACACATATGCTCTGAAGAAGGAGGAAGACCCAGGGCAGGGCAATGCAACAGTATGGCTGAGCATCAGTGATACCCACCAAGCTCCCTCAGGATGCCAGCAGTTTGACCCTTTCTCCCTCCCTTTCCCAACATCAGTCTCACTATTTCAGTTTCCATTGAGATTAGCAAAACTGAGCAGCAAAGAGTAACCCGTTACAAGTATTAGTTTAGGTTTAATCAGCTGGTTGTATGCTAAAGACAGAACTACAGAGACAGCCGTTACAGCGCAGGATAATTCTAGTATGGTAACTATCAATTCTCCTTCATCCAACTCACTTCCAGGATACCTGTGAACATGTTAAAAGTCAATCATAAGAAAAAAATAGTTCCACTTTAGGAAAAGGAATGATTTTTGTAGGTGGGAAGTAACCTGGGAGAATGTCAGTGGTCTATACCCCTGTTGTCCAAAGCTGCTAAACAAAAAGCCTTAAAATTTTGTCTGCTGCTAAGCTACTGAGTAAGCGTTTCTTAAAAGGTGATACTCACGCTCAACAAGTTTAAAATAGTACAAAAGTGACCCACTCTCCACTCTGATGTTAAAATAGCAAGCTAAAGCAAAAGCTGGTGAGTATCTGTAGAGATTTTTAACCTCCTGAAAATATAATATTCTCTTGTCACTCTGAAGGTGTCTTAGAAGCAAAAACATTAACACCTTAAGTAAAACTGCAAGAAAGGAAGGTATGTCCTGTTTTGCTTAAAATATGAAATCTGTCTTAGGAGGACATTCGGATGGAGGGAGAAATTCTGACTTAAAAATAAAAGAAATTGCCTTTTTTCTCTTTTGCTAGATGACTGATCCTCTAGGATTGAGCCTTCTAAAGAAGACAAATCTCAGTGAGTTTTAAATCAAAGAAACTAAAAGAGTAAAGCAATATAGAAATTTTAGCAATGAAAACTTTTCCTATATTCTCACTCTCTCCTCACATACAAGATTAATACAAGAAGAATTGAGGAAAACTAAAAACCTGCCAAGCCACGCAAAATCAGGGCACAAGCAGATGTATTTGCTTTGCAGGTCACTTTTCAAAAGGAATACAGGATAAGCATCGGCGTAAACACATAGGAGACTATATAGTGTCATACACTTGACTTAACAGAAGAGCTAACTGTACAAAGGCAATTGAGGTAAAAAGAACACCCAGAAAGCATCAAGGAAAACATCAGCTGTTTCCTGTAAAATAATGTAGAGTTCTTAAGAAAAAATTAATATTTTTAAAAATTGTTTAAGAAATGAACCTTGAATTCTCAGCTTCTATATTGCTGTGAATGCTCCTGCAATCATACTATAGAAGTCATCCCATCCCTATACAGGAAATGGGAAAAAATTTCTACACTTTTCGCAATCAATACCTTACCATTATGTTTCATACTGGAATTTTTGTAGGTGAATGTACTTAAATTGACTTTTCATTTATCTGTTTTTCTAACACATTCATGATTTCAGAGAGAATAATTAAAATCCCTAGATACTAATTTAGAAATATTATACTTCCCACCCTTTCGCTCTTTTGAAGCCTGTCATGACAATTTTACTTATTGTCATGAGGAGATCATATTCACAAAAAGTAAAAAAAGCAATCTTTTAGTATCCTAACGTGTTGAATTCATTTGACGTTTATTTCTGATCTTTGTTAAACAAGAAAGCATGGCTGCTTATCTGGCAAGTTGGGATCCTATACTTGTGTACACATGTACAGCAGCTGATTTTCACAAGGTATGAAGCAACAGATGCTTTTTTTTTTTTTTTTGAGATCAGAACCAAACCCACAAAATAAATCTAAGAAGCTGAGATATTTTGAATTTTCATGTAAAGACAATTTATCCCAGGATTATTACTGAGAGACACCTTCATTGCTGTTAGCTGCATCCTATTTGTATTAAAACAAAGCCTAGGAGACTTAAAACCAAGCTCAACCCATCTCCCTCCTCCAGCCGTGCTGGGTGCTGTACAAACAAAAGGAAGAGAGAATTCCTGTCTAGAAAGGTTTACAGCCTGAATAATCAAGAGAGACAAAAGATAGAAGAAAGGAAGTATCTCATTTTGATTTTTACTATAGGGAAACTGATACATAGAGCTGGAATTTTAAAGAGTACTTCACATCCATACCTCATGCCAGATTTTCAAAGAGCCAAGAATAGCAGGTATCAGACTACAAATTGATAAGAGAGTTACTGGCATGATGCTTCACCAGAGCTTTAAAATGATCTAAATGTAGAGTTTGTAGTTAAGCTTCAAATGAAACAACACTATTGAAAAATATTGTAAAAGTTTTAAAAAATATTGTAAAAATAGTTTGGCTTCTCCCTGCCTTTCCCCCTGCCCCCAACATACACACATTTTTCTATCACCTCAAATACTTATTTCACTCAGTGTCTCTTATGACTCACTAAATTCAAGACATGCACTTTCTATCACAACACAGAGACAGCAATTAGAAGCACACTGAAATTGATGTCAGGTTGTCTTCCTAATCCTTAACGTGACTTGATCACTGCAGGTCAAGTGCATGATTCGATACTGATACCTTGGAGGACAAAGTCAGTGGCTCTACAGTTTTGTTGCTGTTTGTTTCACACAGGAGCATCAAGATTCACTAATCCTGTAGTAAGTGAAACATCCAAGACTGGCAAATAAATAAAACAGGTGGAGGAAAAGCTTATATATAACACTAGAAACTGAAAGTCACAGTTCATTCACATAGCTGCCCACTTCTAAAAACAATTCTGGACTACATTTCATTAGAATCTGAAATGCATTTTTCTAGTGAATTTCAATATACATTTGATTTACAAATTCCAGTAAAAATGTGCCACAGCTGGCAGAATAAATTACTATAATAAATCATTATTAAATAACTGTAAATCTTTAGAATGGCATAATGTCTAATAAAAAATATGCATGCAAAAGTGAATATTTGTGGAGAAACATTCTTCATATAGTGGAAAACAAATTACAAAACTTACCATCCTGGTAGTACAGTATAATTCAATGAGTAAATGCTGGAATAAAATTCACATAAATAGTGCTTAATCTACTGCGATTTCATGTTAACAACTGCATCTGAGCAAATTGCCTGGTAAAGGGTGATGGTAAAAGTACTCTATTTCAGGGCTTTTTTATGTTAAACATTCACATTTCTGGTAGAAAACTCTGGCTCTTGCAATGCATCATCAGAGCAGAACATTTACTTTCCAAATACCATGCAAACATTGCTAACTGTACCTCTGGATTTTAAAAACATTTTCTATGTTTCAGGGTTTTTTTTAACAACAACAACAAAAAAATAAACCACAAAAAAAAATGATCCCAAAACACAGTACCAAAAAGCCCCAAATCCTTTCATTTTAACCTGTTCCCTCTGATGTGCAGCAGATGGACCATTTACAGTAATCCATTACTGCAGAAATCAGCTGAAGAGCTATTTGCTTGTTCCAAAACTTCCCATGCCTTGTTTAGCTCTTACAAGACTTCATTTGTCAAAGTGCAGACGCAGTGCTGATGTCGCAACCAATGGCGCATTTCTATAGTCAAGATGAGCTGCAGCACCGCGACAGGCCCAGGAGTACCTCACTGCAGAGTGTGATTGCTTCCACTGCCTCTTGGGATGGGTAAATTATTAACTGACACTTTCACAGCTGAAGAACTGTCTAAGATAAACCCATTAAAACTGTTGGCCTACAAAACACTTCACGCTCCTGGTTTGTTAAATCTTTGTCAAAGTCATCATTTGGCCAACCTCTTTAAATATACATACACATCTATATACAATCTATTTATAAAACTTTCAATTATGAAAGTTTCCTCTACCTTTCCTTGTGTCTTTTTCTTTGGCTGAATGAAGTGAACCTTGCAGTTAGAGGAAGGCTGCTAAGGACTAAATTAGGAATGACAAAAGCTTATCAAAGATAGAAATATACTAAGCACTGTGATTCACGTGATTAACTGAAGTTACAAAATTCACTACAAACAATTGGTAATGCAGGAAGTCTGCACCACAACCAACAAGTCAGTACAAATTGGAAACAGTAACACAATGTCAGGTGGTGATGGTTGCTGGAAAATTTACCAGCTCAGACATAAACGTCTGTTAACTCAAAAAAAGAACAATAAAAATATTTTCCGTGCATATTTTAAAAAGTTTCTCAGATGAGGTGACAAGCAGATTTTTGCAAAGCCAAAAAGAGTCTGTTGATACTACATACACTTTTCTTCTTATCTTTATGAATGCTAAAGAGAATCATGATATTAAGATCTGAATCAGTTGAATCTTAAAAAAAGACAGACTATTACAGTTACTTCACTGTTATTTGTAGTCTGGTCCAGATTTCACTTTAATCCAAGGAAGTAGACAAAGAAGTAACATTTTGTGTGCTGATGTATAATATTAATAGTACAAAATTTATTTATCCCCAATACATACCATACACCCAACTACCCTACTGCCCTACTACATTTAAGAAAAAAAAAAAAGAATTGATGAATCATATAGGAAGCAAAACTTTTAACTAGCAAATTTCTGCTTCATTCACAGACAAAGTTGCCATGGGCACACCCTCCTATGCGAGCACAGAAGAAAAGCCACACTGTAACTCCAAATCCAACCACACTTGCCATAACACGATCATGAAACTGCACGCAATTAAAATGGTTTGTAGACAGTAAGAACACGCCTGAACATTATGGGTATGCATGGAAGCAACACAAAAAATTTTCAGTGAGGTACCTTTTCTAGTGGATTAAGAAACCACGAAATAAACAGTGCTGCATGCTAATCCAGACCAATTTCATAGCATATCATACAACCTCTTCACAGAGAAAAATATACAGTCTCTCCTACAGGGGTTCATTTTTGGGGAGCCTGATTTAATGCTCATAGGTACTGATTTGCTGTTGCAGTTGACTTCTGTCACAGCTGTGAATGGTTAAAGTAATCAGAGCATGACAGGTCCTAAATCAGGAAACCAAATTTACAAGTCACTTCTGAGGATGTGACTTTAAACTGTGTATAAAGTGGGAATTATGCTTCAGCTACCTAACAGGGATACAGTAAAGATTTACATTAAAAAATTACTTACATGCAAATTACTTGTGCAAGTGACAAATATTATTTTAAGAAAATTAAGAATGAGTGTTTTACCCTACAGGAAGCGCATCTGGGTTATCACACCAAATTAACAGAAATATTCAAAGGCATTACTCCAGTATCTGCCTAACCCATGTGTGTGTGAGTCTGTGTTTGTGTGTGTATCTATGTGTCTGTGTACATATGTACCCACATAGCATCACTGACTGTTCACACACACACACAGTCGCTCCTGTTAGAATTTCTCTTTTCCAGCCAAAAGGGAGTGCCTTTTTTTTATTAACTGGAATTCACCCTGAAGCTCAGAAGGAATTTTGAGGGGGCAGGACAACAGTTTGTACTCTTTGTTTTATCCACACTGTTCTATATTCTTTCTGATAATTTGAGATAGGTAACTAAATTGTAGGCTCATAGGGATTCTGATGATCATCAAAACCAAGAAAGTGTAGTCTGAAGTAGACATTATGTCCACAGATACATTCCTAATGCCCATACACATACAAATAGTGCAATATATGTCTCATTTTAGCATAAAATAATCTGATCCCGTTCTCCTCCATGCACCTCATATCCTAACAAAAGCATTAATTTACTTCTCTATCGTCCTTTCAGCTTTCTAGTTTGTACTCAGCTGCATTATCCATAGTCCCAAAACTATTTTATTAAAAACTTTCTAACCGTGCTGCTTATATGTGTCTTTACTGCCATATTACATCCATGACACCCACTTCTAAAGAATTATGCTCCAAAAGTTCCTCTGCCTGCAGTAGTAGTATTCAGAGATGCTGTTCTACTAACCTATGGACCAAAACTTACAATGCATTTTGCCCGTGAATTCCTAACTGCTGATTTTCACAAATTGTGTCCCATCAAGATTTATTACATTGCCACATGAAACACCAGGGAGCAAATGCTAAGCAATGTCTTTTAAACTTCTGCAATGAAATTATTCTCCCCTACTTGGAATTCAGCTCGTACATAGCTTTGTGCAGTACACACCACACACATGATCACACACTATAACAAAGTGGCAGCATAATGACTGAAGTGCATGGCTACGAAAACAAGAACATCACAGTCTTTTGGGGGAAACTCCCAAATGTCAGTATTTCACCGTGACAAGTCACAGCAGGAAAGACCCTGAAAAAAGTGTTTCTTCAGAGAAGCGATGTTCCAGTTTTAAGAAGGGGCTGCATGTATTGGTGGAGAGTCTCCTCTGACTTTGAAATGTTGACTCCTGAGGCTTTCTTTCTAGGTACCATGAAGTAGCACAATTGCCATCACTAAGAGCCACGTGGCTTATGTCACATAAGGAGAGCCAGTTCCTTTCTTTTAAAAGAGAGATAAAGAGAAATTGTCAGAAAAGGCTATGTCCTTCATCAGACTAGCTGGCAGGGAAGAAGTGGCCATAATTTATGCACACAAGGCATTCAGGCTTCTCAAGGGGTACGAACGGACACTCCTAACACGGCAAGCATCAGAAGCTTACCAAGATCAGCAAGAGCCTACGTTTGGAGGAAGGAACTATGCAAGGAAAGTGAAAGCCACTAACATATGAGAACATATTTTGTTGAATGAAAATTAGCATCTACCTGTAGAACACAACATGGAATATTTGTTTCCATCCCCGTGTGTACAAACTGTGCATTACAGGCAGTTTCACCGATGTCAGAAAGTAGGATTCCAGAGAAGATTGCTCTGAACATCCAGAATTGGAAATGCACCATCGAACAAAGCACCTGGCAGAGCAATCATGGTAACTTACAGATATGAAATGGAAGCATGGGAGGCAGTGCTGGTTTACTTTAAGTAAAATTAACATGCTGAGAAAAAATGCTCTGTACTATCTCAGCAACCACAGAGCTGCTGCGCAGCAAATAGAGAAGTAACTTCCTGCTAGATTTGTATTTGTACACAACATACCTTAAAGTTTTCTAGTATGAAAATGCAAGAGTCCCCTTTGGAAGACTTGTGACAGAGAATGACAAGAAAAAGTAACAAAAGCCTAACAGGGAACAATTTTTTTTAGTATTTATTTGAGTTATTTGAGAGTATGTGATTGGCATTAAAATACAGCTCTGTGTTGCTCCCTAATAGAAGTTAAAACTCACTCTCTTCCCACCCACACAAAGTAATTTTGTTTAGAGACCTTCATTTCTTTTGGCCTTAGCCCATATGAGGGGTGTGTGATGCAGTCGGTGCCAGTAATTGCTTCCATACAATACAAATGTTTTAAAACATTTTGCATAGTTGTTATGATTATGTATGACATTTATATTGTATTTAAAACTCCAATGGGCTTGCAGATTTTATTTTTGCCTATAGAAAACAAAGACACAGCACAGAATGTTCCTCTAATATATCTAAGAGAACTAAGTCAATTTTATTTTCAGTTAATACCCCATGAACTCTTAGCCTCTCAACGTTTGTTTTTTCCATTGAAAAGAAAACTATGTACATTGATGGTAAAGCTATGGGAGCTATGTACACAAGTTTGATTGCATATACATTCACATAGCACATGAAACTGGACAGTTAGGCAAATAGCTGTGCTTTTGTGATTAGCTGCTGGCAGAAATAATGATCCCTATTCTGAAAAAAACATCTGCAAAAACCTTATCCCCACAGATATGCATAGCTATTCAATCCCTTAATTTTACAGATGTAAGATTATTCAGATATAGTTTTCTAGAATTAAGGCTTTTGTGAGGGAATTTTAACACATTATAACATTTTCTTTTTTAGGTGCAATGCTATACATGTCTCAAATCACTAATCAAATCCTCCACAGATCTAATGATATATTACTTTGCTTGAAACATACTTCTGTTTTTTTTTTTTTGCAACAGCCAGTTTTAATCTATGACTTTAGCAAACAACTGTATACTGAGTAGTCTATTGTCTAAATAGTAAAGTCTCAAATTTCCTTGAACTGAAATAATAGGAAATTAAATTAAGTACATTCATCATACAGCAGTCTTTTCATGAGATTCTCAAACTTTTTTGGTAGTCCAGATTTAGTTAAGTAAGTTGGCAATGCTCCATTTACCTGCAGATTCAGCTTTTTCATCCTGCACTGCCTGGTTGCCATTCCCTCCTCCTTTCCTGTCTGCCTTGGAGATGCCACCACTGGTGCCTCAAAGGTCAGCTGCAGGAATACAGTGAAAAAACACCCCATCTAAAGTGACACTGATCTGGCACCACAGCTAAAGCATAGACACCTGGGCTACAATAAGTTACCAGTTTTCTAGTAGGGCTATCCCTGAGTGGTTGACAGTCACAACCAAACAGCCCACCTTCTTGTTCAAGATACACAAGAGTATCAAATACATGAAGCCAACATTCGTCAAGCTTGCAATATTTAAGTGCTTACCAGGAGACAGAAGATGAACAGTAGCAATGGAAAACCCTTATAAACCCTTCATGTTTTTCCAACACACTGAGAAAAGTGATTTTTCCACTACTTTCCAGGTGAGACTAGGAAAAGAGATGCCAGAAAGGTCATGGAAACAAATGGTTTCCTACAGCTGTGCGACAATCACAGATACAGACCTACAGCAACAATGGAGTTCGTTTTAAGGAGAATATCTCAGATTCTTCATTCCCTCTCTCTCCTCATCCTGTTCCACTCTTCTCTCACTGTTCCCTACTCGTTCTCTTCAAGGGAGAAAGTCTTAAGTCCTGGCCACTAAACATAAAGTCCTCCTGACCACTGTGCTTTGGTTTATCAATATTAAGGCATAACCTGCTGCCTGATCTGACAAAAAGAGCTGATGTGGGTCATGGCAAATCACCACTTTTTTACAATCACCATGATTCTGTTACAATCACTATGATCCCTGCTACCCCAACCCCTTGCAAATAATAATTATTTCTGACATCCATCCATACCAACTTAACCCCAAATCTGTCATGGCCACACATATTTTTGTCCCTCTTTTAACTTTCAAAGCTTCATCAACCACTCTTAAAAGACAGAGCAGAACACCTGCTTTTGCCATTAAATATTGTCTCTGTTCAGATTCTTCAGTTTCTTAAATTTGGACTAACACACAGAAGACAACTTTCAGTTTACTGAGGTTCACCCAGTCCTACTCTAATTTTGTAAACATTTGTGCTCTGCTCCACAACTTGTAGATTTATTACGGCTGTGTCATACACTCTTCTGTCACCATGGGGCTTCATTTCAAGTATTTCAAAAAATTAGTTTGGCCTTAAAAATCACCTCTATGCAAAGTCTAAGGGCTTTCTCATATTTAAATATATTTCTATGTAATGCAGAGTTATTAAAAGACACTTTGAAGTTAAATTACCATAAAGAAATTCCACTTACATTAAATTGAACAAAAAGTATCACACTGCTTACATTTCAAAGGACTGTCCCTTTTTATAGTGAGGCTTCATTGAGCTTATAGCTGTGCCATTCCACTCAATGGGGTTCAACCATGCTAATTCTCTGGGAACACATGTATTATCGCCTAACAGATGGTTGTGAAATGTGGCTTTCCAAAGGAATTATCACTTCCCTTTCTTCTTTGCTCTAGACAGAGTCAGAAGAAAAAAAAAAAAAAGTTGCAGATTCCCAATGGAGGAGATTAGTCCTTGACTCCCACTCTTAACAGCAGCTGCTCCCAGTAGGGAGTCAAAAGAACCTATTTATCCTACTTACATTCACTTTTTACCAGAAGTGAGTATACATATTTCAAGAGAAATCCACATATTTAACAGTTACAAATACCACCTTTAAGTGCTTCAGATTATGATTGGCATGAGCTATCTCCTGGGCTGCAGAGGACAGTGCTTTTTATGCAGGTGCTAACTTATTGTGCATAGCTTCAAGCTAGTAGCAAACTTCTACCCAAAACATATTCCTGTTGAACACAATGTGTCAGCAGATGATGGAGCAGAACAGAGTCCCCCTGACAAGTACTGAAAGTGAAAATATGAACAACATTACCTGTAAGCACCTGATCCACATGGCCAGCTACTAAACCTAAGTGACTATCATGGCTGCCAAAGGCAAGTGATGGTTTTGGTGTTTTTCTCCGTGTTCAATTGGTAAAGCCAATGTTAATTACAACTGAAGTTCTAAGGTTCCAGTCACACCTGTATATATATAAAAACGATTGCTTCTACTGTCTAGTAGGTAATTTCCTTATACGACCCATAACAGTTTTTAAACCATCATTATTTGTCTACAGAACTTCAAAGACTTTTACCTCAGGGGAAAAAAACTAAGAAACTAAGTACAAACTAATGGAAAACACAGAAGAGATATCCATAGTTGAAGGGGCCTAGATTTTCAGTTTAACATATTTAATGACTGCTGAGCAACAAAATCTCAGCAAACCAAAATGAGAATTCACCCTGAAGAATCCTAATTCCTTGGCCCAATAGGGGATATTCTTAACTAATTCCTTACTGTGTCCTATTACAGTTAGATATTAGAAAGAGATGTAAACAATTTTACATTTCACCCTCTGTGGCAAATTTCTTGGGTTTAATGTTTTCTATCAAAACTTTAATGTTCTTTTAATGTAGAGTTTTTTCTTGAGCAATATATCATATTTAACTCTGTAACTATCAATCAATATTCCTTTTAATTGAGGTTAATTTCTTTCAACTTTTCATAAACTTCCCCTTGGAGCACTGAGAGTTCTTGCACCTGCTGAAGAGCTTAAGTTTATTTCACAAACAGGAAGTGTCTTCTTCTCTCACTCACAGACAGGACCGTCGCCAGGTTTTGTAAGACACTGTGAAAACAGGTTCTAAATTAGACAGCAGCTTTAAAGCCCTGTCTGACACCACAGCAAACAGAAGAGAAGGGAGAGCGCAGGAAGAGCATGGTGAAAAAAGGCATGGCATAAGATCCCTTAAAATTATAACAGTATTTAATATTACTGCTTTATGGCAGAACCTCTAAAGTACAGGTGAAGTAGAAGTACAACAGTGTCGTTTCATACATGCACACCCACAAACATAAACGTATAAAAAAAATCTTAGTTGATTTCTCCAGAACAGAGAAATGTAGGGGAAAACTGAGATAAGGATGCCCCTCTTGCTCAGCTCTTTCCAGTATAATTTAACAGATCTCCCAGTGTTAGGACAGTAACAGTCCGCACTTTGTCAAACAAAGAATTTGGTAAAGGACTAAATACTTAGTTGGTTGTTCCAATGGTCAATCACTAACTCATTCTCACTGACACTATGCACACATTTTCAGAATGTCTTGACTACCAGTAGCAATATTAAGACTTGGAAGGAAACTGAAGTGTTGAGAATAGAAAATGTGAAAAGATGTGGAAAAATGCCACAGAATTCTTGACTAGTTCATTAAAAGTTTGCTCCCAGCCTAGATAGCTAAAACTCTGGATTCTCTAAATCAGGCTGCAAGGCAGCATATGAAAAGCAGACGTCCACACTGATGTTCTTCTGATGTTTGTTGTAATACAGTAGTGTCTAAATCAAGCACCCTAAATCAAAGATGTGAGCAGTACTGTACTAGTCACAGCATGAACACTAAGTGTTATCAAAGACCTCACAACTTAGGACCAGATGGAAAACAACAGGGAAGAAGGGGAAGAGAACCACAGGGAGGGGAAGGAGGTAAGTGTGAAGCGGAAGACAAAGGGGATAAGGGGAGGAGAGGAACTAGGAAGGGACAAGTAGGGGAAGAGAACGTGAGATGGAGAAAAAGAAGGGTAACAGTAACTAGTGCTGTACCCCAGGGGTCAATATTGTGTCTGATCCTGTTTAATGTCTTCATTAATCATCTGGATGATGGGGCAGAGAGTACTCTCAGCAAGTTCGCAGATGACACAAAACTGGAAGGAGCAGCTGATACGCCAGGGGGTTGTGCTGCCATCCAGCACAAACTCAACAGGCTGAGAAATGGGCTGACAGGAACGTCGTGAAGTTCAACTCGGGGAAGCACAAAGTCCTGCACTTGGGAAGGAACAACCATATTCAGCAGAGTATGCTGGGGAACAACTAGCTAGGAAGCAGCTCTGCAGAAAAGCACTTGGCAGTCCTGATGGACACCAACTTGACCATCAGCCAGCAATGTGCCCTTGTGGCAAAGAAGAGTAACGGTATCCTGCATTGCCAGCAGGTCAGGGGAGGTGATCCTTCCCCTCTACTCAGCACAGGTGAGACCATACCTGGAGTCCTGTAGCCAAGTCTCAGCTCCCCACTGCGAGAGAGAAATGGACATACTGGAGCAAGTCCAGTGATGGGCCACTAAGATGATTAAGGCACTGGAGCATCTCTCCTGTGAGGAAAGGCTGAAAGAACTGGGACTGTTCAGCCTGGAGTAGAGAAGGCTCAGGAGGGATGTCATCAGTGTGTACAAATATCTGATGGGAATGTGAAAAGAAGACAGAGCCAGGCACTTTTCATTGGTGCCCCGTGACAGGACAAGAGGCAGTGGGCACAAACTGAAACACAGGAGGTTCCGTCTGAACATCAGGAAATACTTTCCCCTGTGAGGGTGACTGGGCACTGGCACAGGTTGCCCAGAGAGGTTGTGGAGGCTCCATCCCTGAAGATATTCAAAAGCTGTCTGGACACAGTCCTGGGCAACTTGCTCTAGTCTTGACTGACTTGAGTCAACTGCTTGAGCAGGGGCGTTGGACCAGATGAGCTCCAGAGGTTCTTTCCAACCTCAGTTAGTCTGTAATCTTGTAATTCTGTGAAAAGGAGAGGAGGAAAAGAGGAGGAAGAGAGAAAATAAGGTGAGGAGGGAAGGGTGAAAGAGGAGGGGGGAATGGAGGAAAGGGAAGGAAGAAAGGAAAGAGGACAGGAAAGGAGGAAGGACAGAGAAGGAGAAAGGGAGTAATGCGAGGAAAGGGAAGCTACCTGCAATATCATCCCTAGTTATTACTTGCCAGCTTCTCTGTCATTATCAGTTGTCAATACCACTTAGTAAGCACAGCAGAGGTTAATTTTATACAAGGATTAATAGCCTGCACAGCTGCCTTTCCTGGATATTGAAAAAAACAGTCTAAAATGACAGCAATAAACAAATTAAAATATCATGGTTGCCATCTCAGGTGCAAACAACCCTCTGCCTTCCAGTGACTTGTCTGAAAGCAAGAACTACATGATAGAAGAGTGGCGTAAGTTAACTCTTCATAAGACTGCCAGCATGCTGCAAGGGAAAGGAGCACACTTTAAGTGATCTGCCAGGCTGTCAGCCCTCCCTGAAAGGTGCTAGGCCAGATGACTGGAGCAGACCAGTTTAAGTGACATAGTAGTGGGTGTCTATTACAGGCTGCCTGACCAGAAAGAACAAGTGGATGAGGACTTTACAAACAGCTGGAAGGAGCCTCACATTCACAAGCACTGGTCCTCATGAAAGACCAATCTCCCAGATAACCACTGGAGGAACAAAACAGCAGCACATAAGCAATTCAGGAGGTTCCTGGAGAGCACTGATGACAACTTCCTGATCCAAGTGATAGAGGAGCCAATGAGGAAAGGTGCTCTGCTGGACTTCATAGTCACAAACAAGGAAAGGCTCACTGGGGTTGTGAAGGCTGAAGGCAGGCTTGGCTGCAGCAACCATGAGATGATAGAGTTCAGGATCCTGGTTCTAGGTGACCTTGCCTCAGGAGGGGAGTTGGGCAAGATGACTTCAGAGGTCTCTGCCAACCTCAACCATTCTGTGATTTTGTGATTCCAGTTCAGTCACATCCTGCTGCCTCTGAACACCCACACAGATTGCTAAAGACACCTTTTTCTACATACATCTGGTAAGCCTGCTACATGAATGACTTGTAGATTTGAATAACATAATTTTGGAGCAAGAGAAACATCTTGTTTGAAAAAAAAATTAGGTCACCTGTAACTGAGAATACAGCACTTGCCAGTTTAATAGCACAGGCTGTTGACAGTACCTCAACATAGTGCCCTCCTAACATTTTCTCAAAGGAATAATGGACTACATTTAATGTTAAGGCTTGGGAACTCTAAGCACCTGTTTCATACTTACCCATGTTGCTTCAGGAAGCACCCATTACTATAGACAGTCAACATCTGGAGGAAAAAGTGTGTACATCCTCAGCAGAGAACCCTTGATAGCTGACTCACAAACACGGAACTAAAAGAGACCAGGGTTGCCTGAGCCTCACTATCCTAACAACAACATGCAAGGCTGGCTTCTTAGAGACCACCTTCTTCACACAATGAAAGACCAAAGAAAACCACACAGCTCTGTTAGGAAAAAAAAAAAAAAAGAAAGAAACAAAGAGAAAGAAAAAAAGCACCCATGCCCTTCCAACTAGGAGATGCAGCACTACAAATGTGTAGTTGGCATTTGTTTTCAATTGCAATGATGTAAGAATATAGATGGCTAGAGAGAGGAGTCATGGAAATGACTTGGTAACAGAGACGATGGCAAATACATGGTGAAACAGAATTAAACGCTACTACTATTACTTCTGCTGGGGAACGAGCTCTGGAGGCATGAGGGGACTAGTTCCATTCACATCTGTCACTGTTAGAGGCTTGGAACTTACATGGTAGAGAATACCACCCAGCCAGGGAGGCGCTAACAGGCAGAGCACCCACCTTTTCTGCTATGAATTAGCTGGAGTTTGAGCCTGTGATCTTTGGAATGGAAAACACTGTGATTCCTTATGTATGAGAACCACTGCTGAATATTAAATTAGGCAAAATAAGAAGAAAGAGAAAGCTACTTATATATAAATAGATAGGGAAAAGAGGGAAGAAAAATAGGGGGAAGAGTAAGAGGCTCATTGTCAGTAACACCACCACTACACCAAGCCATTTTTAGGCCTTCCACAAATTAAATCAATACTAGTGCAACTATTACCACTTGTGCAAATGCACCTGAATTTCTACACCCATTAACTCCGTGTAAGAAAATGCACAATTTAACATGTAATAATACTTCAGAAAAAAAAATCCATACTATGTTCAGCAATCTAGGTTTGCTTTTTGTTATTTAATGGATTTTTTTTATGTGCAGAAGGCAGTCACAGGCCAAATTTGGCTTGATCAAGCTATGCTTTCATGAACAGTCAAAAAAATGCTGACAGATTTTTGAGGCCCCCATAAGATGTACTCTGTCAACCCTGTTTTTCAATACAGATTAACAAAAGTAATTACAATTTTCTTACCTTGAGATGAAGCAAATAATTATTTGCACTCACAAATGGACCGTTTCTCAATTTCTGCCAAAAAGTAATTTTAAATTTCTTTTATAATCAGTACAGTTTAGCTACTTGTAAACTAATGCATATGCCTGTGGGGAAAAAAAAAAAAAACAAACCACCAAATTTAAAAGCAATATAAAAGCCCTCCAAAAGAATAATAATCACACCACTAAAAAGCAAACAAGCAGGACAGTAAAGCTTAGGGGAACAGGAATGTTTTCTGCAGCATTAAATAAAAAGTTAAAACTGCGTATCTGTGCTAGGCAAGAAAAAATGAAAAGAACCCCTGAAGCATTATCCATCAAGCATAAGTGAATAATGAAATAACGAATATGTCTATACCCTTGGTCCTTAATCTTACAGCAAATTATAGTATTCAAATATAGTATTTTACCCATGCAGTCTGATAACACTTTCTATCTTTCTTGGAGATTTTGTGAACGACATGATATGAAACACAATGTATTTAATGAAAGGTTTCTAAGCTGATTTCCCTACAGGTTATTTTCTTTCTTTTCTCTGGAACCCATACGAAGGATATACAGCAGGGACCAGGGGCGTATATAAAAATAAACTACCAAGCGGCATCTGAGCTGATACCCCATTCCTACAGGGGCAAGTGAATTATTAGATCTGTGTCATGAATTTTTTTTTTTTAATATGCCATTGTTCCCACTTGAGCACATTAAATTTTCCATATCCACTTTTAAACCAATATTACCTTTTTTCCCCCCATGGTCATAATGTTCAAAGTATACATTAAGCCAATCCAACAGCTTAAGTCACACACCAGTTATATGTAAAGTAGGATAAACTATAACCTTTTGATTTTCCTCTCTATGAACTTATACTTCAGTGCCTAAAGAAAAGAGAAAAGAAGCAAAACAAACCAAGGTGCCTCACGGGAAAAAAATTAGTAATATTCATTTTATATTTGGTCATGAACAACACAGTATCTGACTTTGTGTATTCATGAAAGTATATTTCAACTGTATATATATGTGTTATAACCATTTTAACATATATAAGCCTTTCAAATCAAAGACGAAAGCATTTTTGCTTTTGAAGATGTGATTGCGAATTATTTTTGCACTAGTGCACATGAACAGGAAGGACAGATTCTTAGGTATGAGTTATATATTCCTGTACAAAATAATTGTATATTCTATGAAGACTGATTCTTTTTCTAGAGAAATATACAACAACACAAGGGAAATCTTGTACCAGCAGCATAACTGAAGTGGCAAGACACAATATTAGAAAAACAGAGCTACTTTCATTACTGTGATGCTGTGTGTCAGAATGTCTCTCCTTAATGAACCTGTTTGCAATAAGACTCCGGGTGCAAAGAGGCTATTTAGAGAGCCTATTGTGTCTATAGTGAGTCCTTCAAATATCTTCCCACCATTAGACATGCCACATTGACCAATTCTGTCCTGATTGCTGTTCTTTTTAGTATCAGGGGACACTCTTGCCCAGACAGACCGATGGATCAGAAACTGTACTTCATAAAATGTTTACACTGTACACACATTCACACAGTGATACAAGCAACAGAGTCCCAGATCACACAGCATGTTGAATGTGCCAGTGTCATCTCAAGGCTTATGACTTTCCAATATCTACAAAAGGATTTGGGTTAAACTTTGCTTCTGCTGCCTGCCTGTCACTCTAACAAAAGCCATGTTTTTTTCACCCCTTCAGAGAGTAACCAAGTCCATGTCTCACATGGGAACATTTCAGGCAAATATTCCTTATGTCACAAAGCCTTTTTGCTCAGTTGAGACCATCTCTTAATTGCTGACAGCAGAAAAGGACCACACATGTCATGCCATCAAAAAGCAAAAAACTTTGCTGTGAATAAACAAAACAAAAACAAGTCTTCCTAAAAGATTACGAATTACTACTCTCAGTGACAGCAGCAAAGAACAAGGGACTTTTCTCAACAGTAATTACAGAAATACTTTGTTACTGTGTACAGCCCTGTAAATTAGTCCCTTTGTAAGATATTTTGTGAGGGTAGTTTGATGCAGTCTCAGAGTTCCTATCTATCAAGGCAGTGGTTTACTCATTAGCCACTAATTAATGTGCTTTATTCTCACCTTTCATGAACCTCATGTCAAACAGGCTATCCACAAGCAGCCTTTTTACTTTTTAACTTTTTTGTGGTCTTATCCTTTTATGCTCCTAAGAATAATTTACCTGTCACCCCCAGTTGAAGGCCCCAAACCCCATGCACAAGTGACAGAAAGCATATGGTATATGAAAGGCCTCACTTAGTTTACTAAAGCAGATCAAAAACTGTGCACCTTATGCTTGATTTAGTATGGGATACATCTGTATTACCAGTTGAACACAGAAAGAGTAGGGGGGAACCTATGAGGGAGAAAAACTTTTTTTAAATGCTAAAGGTAAAGCTAAAGCATAGGTGATACAGAAAGCTCTATTCCAAGCAAGAACTGGGAGACGATATATTCTTTTCAGAGAAGTGGCAGGTGACTAGAAATCTCAAGGAAGAAACCCTCATGTTTCTAGGTTTTGCTCAAAGAACAAAGGGAACTCTTCTTGCCAAGGGTTACCTGTATAGACAGATGAGGCACAGGAAGGAGGGGAAAAAAAGCTTTATCCACCCTCTTTTGTAGCTAGGAAACTGAGACAAGGATTAAAACACACATCAAGAAAGTGTACGCCACTGAACAAATGAAGAGAGGCTATTTAAAATCATTTTCTGCTAAGTAATACAGAAGTGTGATATTTATCACAAGTTAACTGTTGATAAGTTTATGAAAAATGGTATTATGTGTAAGATGACTGAACAATCAACAGGTAGAAGTAGAGTTGTTCTAAAAGCAACACCAGAAAGCGTAATTACCCTTTCATTCTCCTCACCTGAGTCACCAGATTAATCTATAAAGAGGTTTATGAAATTGAAAAAGAATAATATTTTGGGCTGAATTCTTTCCTCAAATACACTCAAGTCTCTCTGAAATGTGAATACTATCTCAGAGGCAAATTCGGGCAACAGACATGTTACATGCATTATAGGCATGGGATGAATATTTTCAGAATTAGCAAACAACTCATTTTTTTACACTGAAGAAATTTTCTACATGCATTATGCATCTTCTATGGATTGTAATTAAATCTTTCTAGGCTTTCTGTCTGTATTTTCCATGTACAAACATGTTCTTCCTGTGTTGTGCCATCTTTACATCAAGAATACGTTCCCTTCTGTCATTCCACATTTTTCCACACTGATATGTTCACCAATTAATCATTCTGCTCACCTGGCAAGCAGGCGTATCTCATGGATAAACTCTTACAGGTTGCATTTATAAATGAAAACATTCAGAGTGAAATACTTGACCAGGTTATTACAAATGAACTAAGCTGCACTCTTAGACAGCTTTTCAGTTTGGCAGCTCCAGCCAGACTTCCATTTTCATCATGAATGCTGGGCATATTAAGATTGCAAAGCCAGTCTCCCTGTGCTGAAGTCCTCTAACTCATATGCTGCAATTTCTTCTGGAAGAGAAGTATGCCTTCCACTCTGAGGCCAGTGGTGGAGTGAAGTACTGCTTTAGTCCACAGCAGACAAGGGCATGCAGCAAAGCGGTTCCTGCAGTAGGTTGCCACTACAGACTAGATGCTGAAGCCATGCCCCTGCTACCTTTAATCCTATCTACACAGTAACCACTCAAGTTTCACTTACAATACAGTTCTTCTTTTTGATTCTCAGTAACCTGAAGTTTTAAAAAAAATCCAGGAAAAAAGTGAAACATGAGTGTGAAATTTGCTGGACTAGATAGGCTCAACAGGTATGCTGTTTATCTTTTTTTGCCAAAGCAACTAAATCTAAGTTAGCCCCTATTCTAAGTGGCCACTCTAAAGATTCCCTAAGGTTTCCATCACAGTTTCACCTGGCCTTTAATTAAACCATTTCAGCTGGGTCTGGGGTGACTTGAGACATGTTTCACTTCACATTTAAACAACACATATACATGAACCTCCTGGAAGGCCTACAACACTGATATGCAAGATTTCATATACAAACTCCAGTGTTTTCCCTCCTCCCTTCCTCCTTCCCTCCTCCCTTCCTCCTTCCCTCCTTTCCACACCAAACCAAGAAAAGGGAGTATCATTTGGTCTTCAGTAATGAGGACTAAAACTTTCTTTCTAAGCTCACTGAGAACAGAAGGGTTCCATGTAAAATGCCACTTAACTTCCTCTCCAATTATCATATCTGGTTAAATAGAAGTTCTTCAGACGTCTTATTTAATCAGAGAATTTAGATACAATTTTCCAATTTCCACTGGATGTCCTCATATGTAGCTGGGAAGAAAGTAATCTTAGGTGATACACTGGTGTCCTCCTCCAGAGCTGTATCACTAACTCTGTAAGGCAGGTTACCGTGCTCCCTGAATAGCTGCTAAAGCTGTTTCTCATTCACATCAGACAAATAAAAGCAACCTCCCTCCACCCACAACAGCCAAATTAACTTAAACCTGGATAATTTTGCCTGAACTAAATGTGACAGCATTCATAGAAATTGTTCCACCAGCAACATGGTGGGGGAATGACAAGTAACCTCTTCTGCAGATAGAGCCAGAGCCAGAAGACATCTGTCCAGAGCTGTAATTCTTAGAAATAAAGCATGTATCTGATATGGCTGAGACATCACATCTTTCTTTTATTACAATTGATAGTGAAAGGCACTTTTTATGAACAGATAGAACCTGTCTGTTATGGCATCTTATGACTTCTAGCTCTGAAGAGTCACTTGGGCGCTGCAGACAAAAAAAAACATCAACAGACTGAATGAACAGGTCATATCTTGCCCACATGGAAATGCTAAATTATTATGTCTTTCCTATGTATTCTCACACACAGAAGAAAATACATTCTTTTTGGCAAACTGCAACTCAACAAAATTAAAATGTGTACATTTTCACAAGAATAGGACACTGATAATACATAAATAAAACAAAACAAAGATATTACAAGTAATAAGTACATCAATGGAAAGCAAAATACAACCAGAAATCAAGTAATAAATACTGTAATGACTTAAGTATAGAACTAGCAAATAAGCAGATGGAAGGTGCAATTAAGGGAGACAATTAGCATCAAATTATGCCATATTTTCTGACTTGGTTTCCAAAGATCAAATTCAGATGTTGTGTGTACTCATAGTCTTTGGAAGAGTAAATAAAACATTCTGCACATTGCACTCCATAAATCTCATACTTAACCTACCATACAAATTAAATCCAAACACAAACATAATTGTAAAACCTCCTCCTTTCCCACAAAGCGATCATACAACAAAACCAATCAACACATTAAAATTATGAATGTCAATGCTTTAGTTTCAAATTCATATTATTAAGCAAAGATTTCATTAGTGAAAATGAAGTATAACTGGCTCTTGGGTACAAGAATGTCTGAAAAATTCACATCAAACTGGGCCTATCTATACATTAAAGTCATTATAGACAGCGTTTTGCAAACCAGCTGATGGGACTCTTGAGCTGCATTGTTGCTGCTGTCCCCATGGTAAAACCTGTCAGATTTCAAGAAGTATTGCTTCCTGATGTTAGCAAAGTCTTATTGAAGGTCTCCTCTTTGGTATCCAGAGATTATTCTAATCAACTAATCTCAAAGAAGCAGATACCTGTCTTCATCTGGCATAGCTTCTTCATGTCCTTCTTTCTGGTGTATTTGCTTAGTATATATACAGACCAAAATAGAGAAGATCTTAATTATCATAAAAGTATTTTTAATTGCATTTAATAAAAAAATATTAATTTTTCTTGAAAGAAGGGACTGATATCTGTTTAAAAAATGTGATGCTGTGAGAACTACCAGGACAGAAATATAGCTCTCCAGAGATGGAGAATGAATTTTTCTGAATTGATGCTTTCTAAGATAACAGATTCTAAGTTCTATGCAGTTCAAATCAGTATCTTGCTTTTCACACCTAAATAAATTCTGCTAGTTTTACAAACAGCAAAATGACACAAACTGAATGAGAGTCCAAGCCAGAATACAAGTTTGTAAGCCTTTTTACAAAGCAAGATCAAACACTAAACAAGAACAATTTCAAGACCTATTTTAGACAATTTCTTAGATTTTTTAAATGAATGCAGTTGTTCTGATTTCAGTGAAGCCAGTCTGATTTACATTGCCTACTACCTGTTCCTTTGAGAAACTGGATCATAACAATATCAAACTAATTTATAACTTTAAAATATTTAAAAAATATGTTTAACCATCTAAGGCTCAACTTTTCCTCTTCTCAAAAACCTGGGAGAAGGCTAGACTTTGCAGCATACACAAAAACTTATGAAATACATACTCTGGACAACAGAAGAACAATTTTTACTCCGACCTTTTAGAATTTTACAATGTTCCATTACTTATTGCTGTTTTATTCTAAGACAATAACTGCAGACATCAGTTCACGTTCAGGTTCCAGGCCAGGTTAGATTATCTATAATGAGGCTCAGAGATAAGAAGGAATGATTTGTTGCTCAGTCACATTTCTGCATCTTGTGACGGATGTGAAGTAACTCTCAGCCATTAACAGAAATGGAGAATGGTGTTTGGTTTGTTTTGTTTTTAAAGATGGTACAAGAAGAAAAGGGGGCACTCCCCCGCCCTTGGGAAAAAGAAATAAAAGGAATACACTTTTTCAGCATATGCAGTGTATTTCTACAAAGAATCCATCAGCCCTGAACAAGAACTCTATGCTGTAGCGCTTGATAAAGCACTCTATTAAAGAGCAGGTGTCTCCTTTACAGAGCAGTGGACCTTTTTGCCCAGGCCGCTGCCATTGAGAATAGTTTTATTTTCTTTCCATCTGATTTAACAGATGTCTTATGTACTTCACCATCTCAGCTATCTAGCCCATATAAGTTATGACCCCCAGACACATAAACACTTTAGGAGAATGGATAACAGCACAAAGACTGACTTTTTAACCGAGAGCTTGTCTACACATTCAGCTATTTGGGAATAAAAATTCAAGGACAGCAATTGCAGAAAAACTGTTCTTGAATGATTCAGTTCTTTCTATGAAGATACTTGCTCCAGGAATGGGGAGTCAATCGGGAATACTTACTTCTATAATACCAAAGGTTATTAACTTATGTAAAATAGATCACTACTCCTATTTCACACTTCACTAAACCAAATAAAATTTTAGGTATAGACAAACCAGTAAGCAAAGCATCTTGAATACTTTGTACAAAGCCACATTAT
The DNA here is from genome assembly GCA_031468815.1 of Morus bassanus. Classification (NCBI taxonomy): domain Eukaryota; kingdom Metazoa; phylum Chordata; class Aves; order Suliformes; family Sulidae; genus Morus; species Morus bassanus. The sequence goes on along the minus strand of CM062600.1, from coordinate 50,981,034 downwards.
GCTATAGGACAAAGATTTTGTACAAGACCAATCTGGATCAATTTCTTCATGCATAGGAAGAAAAACTGAAACAATAAAATGTAAAAATTAAAATGTAAAAAAAAAAAGAAAAATATTTCAGACTTTTAAGGGAACATTTTATCATCATAGTAACAAAAGAAAGATTCTTGCTTTGATAGCTGCCTTGCTCAGAAAGCAGTCTTGGTGAAGTGATGGCAAGTAGAAAATAGATTTTGACAGACAGACAGAAAGTAGTAATGGATTTGAAAGGCAATGCTGTGAATCTTGTTGAACCAGAGCAACTCCCATATCATTAAGAGAGATTCTTAGTTTGAAAACAACTTGCTGCTGCAAGAAATCCATCAGCTGTGAGGCTATCTTGACATGGACTACCGCAACAGAGTTGCACTATTATAAACGTCTGAAGCCTCATTACTACAGAGTTGTAAGACTTCTAAGGCAGATGGAAATTTAAGCTTCTTGATTCTAAATGGTTATTTTTGCCACAGCTTAGTTCATGTGATGCAGAGCTGGGTTAAATCTTATACAATATTTAGATTTTTCTTTCACAGAACCATATGCTGACTAGGACTTTTTTTTCAATCCCTTATTTGCTGAATGACAATGATAAAGTTTATCTGAATAAAATGACTCTAGAATGGGAGACTTCCCTCCATTTAGCTAAAGCAATGGCAATTTCAAGAATAGTCCTGGGCATGGTCCTGGGCAATCTGCTCTATGTGGCCCTGCTTGAGCAAGGGGGTTGGACAACATGACCTCCAGAGGTCTTGTCCAACCTCAACCAGTCTGTGATTCTGAGAATAGCTTCCTTAGGTCGCAAAAACAATGACTTCATGAGGTACATGAGGATATATAAACAGAATAAGAAGCCATGTAATACTTTCAGCTACCTACTGGCGAAGGTGTTTGCAGCATGAAACCTATCTCCAAGTTTCCTGACGTAGTAAAAAAACCTCCTGATCAGGATGGTTGAACTTCTATGCTTCCAGAAGAAAGCTCTTCTGACCCAGGAAACTGGGAGGGAAGGAGTTGGCTTTGTAAGATATATCTTTCATTCATGTAACACATGACAGAGAAGCCCCTTTTTTGTACAGTAAAAACTTTAAACCTCAAGTGTTCTGACTGCTACTCTGGATGAGTTGTCTTACCAGGCTACAAGTAATAAAGGTATCAAAATCAAGAAATTCTTCTCAAGTAGTATCCACTGTTCATGGGTATGGCTCATCAAGGAACAAAAAGACACACAAGGCATGTGAAAGATCTGAACAGAGAACGTGGCACCACAGAATCTCAGGCAGGCAGAAGTTATGGGTATAATTTGACCTTAGTGTCACCCAAAAGCAACATCAAATTCAAATATTATGATGCAGGAAGAATAATACCAGTGACTGACTAAAAAGCTCCATCTACTTCTGCACGGCTAGTAAAACACAGTAATTGATCCAGATCTTTCAGCCCTGACACAGGACATATTCTTTTCATTGAGCAGTCAGGTCACCCTCAGAGTCTTCCTTAAATCAAAAAGTGGCACTTACGTTGAGCTCCTGCTCTCAAAACAAATACAGATATATTTTAAACCAAATTCTCACTGACCTGTCTTTCAAAAGATGAAATATCAACTATATGAGCTTTATGCTGCTCTTAGACGTGGAGTAAGGTTTACAGTAAGGTCTGTGATTTCTAAGAGGAATTAGCCCTACACTGATTTCACTATGAAGCTTCGATGAGATCACAATCTGCAGAGCACAAAGAGATGCACTGTAGTGACAGACTAAATTCAGATCTGTGTAGCTACAACAAGTACTGGTTACACACAATGTTGTATTACTTAATACTATTTGAAGAATTAAGTAGACCAAATTTGCTATTGGTCTGTACAATGCAAGAGGAGGTATACTGTATGATACAGTGGTTTTAGTGATCTGTAAGTACTGTAGTAGAGTGGAATATGGACATAACATCTAGAATATCACATGTGAACTGAATCTTAAATTTACAACAATTTTCAGAATCCTGCAGTAAATCACTTCATAGGATACACTATAACTTAACACACATTTGGGTACAGATATACACAAAAATATTTTATGGTAGTGCAATTTACAAATAACAGTGTGTTGCATTATCAACATTCTAAATATTAAGATAATGTTTTCAGAGGAAAACATTGTGTCTCACTGAAGAAAAAACCCCCAATTTCCCTCCAGTAGTATTTCTTCTTTTCTGAAAAAGCTGGTAATACACCAACTGCATTGATTTCAGTAGAGAAAAATCAAGGATGAGTTTAATTCACCCGGTAGGCATAACAAAACAAGAGAGCTTAGTTTTATTATAATGTCATTTAGGTGACAGTTTCCTCCTGAGTTGCCCATCAGCAAACCCAAATAAAAAAATCACACAAATCAAAGTTGCTTGCCCAAATCTCATGTCTTGTCACGATCCCGTTTCCATTTATACTACTGCAGCATTTAAAGTCCTCAACCGGAGTCCCAGTATAGTAGGCAGTGTAGAAAATGTAAATGAAAATCAATTCCAAATTAAGTAAGCATCACTCCAGCTTAAAAGACATAAAAACAGTTTAACTGGATCACCGGAAATTCCCTCTGCATAAAAAGAATTTCCACAAGTATTGCAGAATTAGCTCATGGTACTCCTGTACCATGCCCTTCAAAGCCTCAAGCATGGGAGGAGTGGTTCAGGAAATATAAGTGTTGTCATGGATGGCTAGAGGCCAGCATAAACTAACCCTTCACATCATAGTAAAGGCCAAAATGGTTCAGGACAGACCAGGAATCGGAAGGCAGACAAGCCTCCTCTGGTAGTCTCCACTCCTCCTGTATTTGCACTGAACTTACTCAGGCTACAGGATTGCCCTTGCATTGCCCATTTGCCCCACAAATTAAGGAAGAAAACATAACTCCACAGAATATATTCAATTCGTACATCATAATTCAACAGAAGAATGATGTAAAGGCTAAGAAACCAGTGAGAAATTTTAACATGACAAGTTTCTAAGGACAAAAGAAATAGTAGGTGACCAAAGTCAAGAATTAACTTTAAAGGAACAATGCGTGGAAAAAGAATTGACTTGTTTCAAAGATGTACTAACAAATGTCTAATGGAACAGCATCCTTTTTAAGGAGACAAAAATCCCCAGATGACTAAATGGCAAAAGTAAAGAGGCAACAGAAGAAATATTGATGAAAAATGTGGTGTAGATGCAACTAAAAACATCAAGAAGAAATGATTTAAAGGAAAAATACATGTTGGGAGCTAGACTGAGTAAAAAAGAAAATTACACAGGAGAAAAGCAGAGTATCAGAGGGGACAGCAAGCAATATAGTGAAGAATAATAAGGCTTTCTACAAATACATAAAAGGAAAGAAGACAGTAAAGAATAAAATGAACGCATTAAAGTATAAAACAGATGCTTAGATACAGGATGATGCAAGGTTGATGGCAGGATTAAACACCTCCTTCACAGGCGTAATTCTCCTCAGGAACTGTGAAGAAAATATTGGGAAACATGAGGCTAATAATACTGGCCTCCCAGATCAATTAAGTAGCAACGTGCTGTTTTTACAGCTCACTACAAGTTCGTATGAACAAATGTATATGAATATACTGTTTCACATTGGAATCATCTGGTGCAGTATGGACTGAGAACTCATCACTCCCTCTGCCTCTTATTTGGGGTTTCATTTTAATCAGACACAGATCAGTCAACTGCAAGTAGCCTACACTGTGATTATTTTTTGTAACAGACATAATTTCAACTCCATCTGCAGTAGGATGGGATATCCAGATACAAGGGATTATACAGTAAAAAAGACAAGACTCTGATTTCATACAAACGTATATTCATTGGAAGCCCCTCAATAATGAAATTTAGTCAAATTTCTCAAAGGATAACTAATACGTTAATGGACTTGAAGGAGCACATATATACAGATTTTAGTAAATGCACTTTAAAAAATATTGATAGGTTAATCACTCAGTAGGAAAGAATAACTTCAGCATTCGGACGGTAAAGTGAACAAAACAATAGCTACCTAAAAACGGAAAGTGAATGTCATTGCTGTTAGTTTTTTGGAGAAAAAGTGACCACTGAGGTTCCACAGTGCACACACTGCAGCCAATTTAGCCACATTTTAAAGAGGTATAGCATTATTTTAGTATTAAAATATCAATTTTAAAATGTTTTATTGATTGATGACAGTGTGTCCTCTAGATCAGCTTGATTTCCATTTCAAAAGTACGGTCATAAAAATGCAGTGACAAAATATAGAGAAGATGGCATTAGGAAAGATGTTTGGTAAAAAAAAACAGATATATTGAAAGACAAAGGAAGTTATTCAGGACACATCTGTCCAAACAGCAAGTCATGATTTGTGTGTGTGAAGATTGCTCAGAAATTTCCTATGAATCCCACCAGAAGGCTATAATGACATTCTGTGGAAGTTTTGGGAAAAACAAGCTATAGCAAATTCCAGGTCCCACTTCTTAAAAGTAAATGGGGGTGATGATACAAAGCTCTGTTCACTTTGCCAGTCCCAACCGGTCTCTTTGAGTTGCCACCATCAGAAGGCTGCCACACTTACTTGCAAGCGTGATATTTCTCATTTCACTGAGATGAGAAAAGTAGCCAATAGTCCACTGGAGACAGAGGGGTTCACAAGGCAAACTCGGCTACTACGGAAGCAAGGGAGGAGTCAATGGAAAGAAAGATAATAATGGAAGAAAGTGAAGCAGACAAAAGAGATAAGAGGAAATCGGTATGAAACAGTGGAAGACACAGTAAATTGGGTAACAACAAAGGAGAACAAAGTGAGAGGACAGGAGCACTGACAGGAGGCACAGCATAGTTCAATTACTAATGTTACTTCTTAGTGGTTTTAGTACCAAAATATTCTGATAAACCCCAAATTAGGTGATAGAGTGGAGAAGACAAATTGAAAACATTCCCTTGCTTCACTGGGATTTCAGATAAAAGGAAGGCACAATCTCTACATTCAAAATGAGCACATTTACATCTTCTGACAGGAGGAAAAACATTTACCTATTTTTAAAACAATTCTTTTATGTTTGGTATGTATCAAATTCTACTGAATAACAAAAAAGGGGACATGAAAGTTATAGACAGGCAAAGAGACAGACAAGTTGTTACAAAGAAAAAGGGGAAAAATGCAAAGACTGGGTAGTTAGGATTGATTTAAAAATGGGTGCCATTATTCTTTCTCAAAAGAACACAGAAAAGAGGAATACATGCAAGATGTTTATACAGTCTTAGTGGCATACAGCTTCTCCTTTAGAGATGAAGAGTGAATAAGATGCATATGAATGTTTCTCCATAATGCAGCGTGCTCATGTGTAGCCTGAGTTGCACCCTCCTCCTGGCACTCACCTGCTGCACTGGGCACAGCTGGCAGGTGTTGGTGGTGGGTGCGGGGGTCTGGGGCAACCTGTGCTGGACGAGGTCTGGGACTGCCCTGAGCCGGTCCCAGCCGGCTCTGCAATGGACAAAACAGACCCACCACCATGTGCCAAACTGCCCAGCGGAGAGCACATGGTGCCTCTGTGACAATGTTTCAGGAAGGGAGGTAACAACTATGGGAGGGAGAGGCATTGAAGAAAAAGAGAAGACACTGGAACAGGGCGGGAGCAAAGAGGCACCTGAGCACGCCTAGAGAAAAGAGATTCCTGAGCAGGGGCAGAGAGGGGACAGAGGGGACACCTCTGAGGGGACTGCAGCCCACCGAGCGGCCCACGCCCGAGCCGCTCAGTAACAAGCGAGGAACAGCAAAAGCAAAGTAACGACTGCGCCACCGACCCCAGCCTCCTGTGCTCCGTCACCTCACCCAAGGGACTGACTGTGCCGACGTGAGGGGACTGGAGACCAGCAGCGGGGAGCAGACGTGGCCGGAGGGAAGCTGAAGCTTGTCTCTCTAAGCGTTTGTTTAAGTATTTGTGTTTATTTCTCAATATTGGAGTCAATAATTAAAAGTTAATGATAATTGGCAATGAACTAAATTAAGTAAAATTCTACAAATTGAGACTGATTTTTTTTTTTTTGGCCCATGACATCTGACTACCAAAAATCAAACAAACAAAAATATCAGTAAGAATATAAAGTAGTGGCAATTTTGTCACTCAACTAGATGTAAACAATTATACCATATTGCTACCATGAAGACATAATCCCTGTTTTAAAATGCAGTGTACAGTTATAACTTCAGTTTGCTAGAGAATTTTCAAGGATTAAAACTAAGGAGGGCCTCAGAATATTTTGTCCTACTGTTCCATGGAGTAACCTTCTCACATCAAAGCATTAAATGGGAAAACCATGGTGAAAAAGAAAATTAAATTCAGCCACAGAAACATCATTGCATTGCTGTGCACTGCTGTACAGTTACAATTTTCCCAGGTCCGATACAGAGAACAGATTTTCATGCACATCAGGAACAAAAATCAAGTTCTCGTAATCTTTCACTAGTGACTAGTAGAACCAGGATCACAACATCAAAGGGAACAAAAATTCATATCTAGTATGACTACACCAGCTACGGCTGAATCATGTCAGGAGTTAACTTGGACTTACATATTTACTTACTTTTTTTTACAATAAGAGTCAACGTAGTTTGTATTAACCTTCATTTCTTCATTATAATGATTTTGTAGGTTGTACTACAGGTTTTCAGGGAGTGATAAATAATATAGACTATGAAGCAATTATAACTCATCATTTGGCAGGCAACATTTAAAATAAAAAGAGATGTTGCAGATATTTCAGCACAGGTTTTTAGTCTAAATCAGTATTATCCACTTGTGGATATTATTTCTGAAATATGTACACATGCATATGTACGTACACAAACACACTACCATTGCCACAGGCACTAATTTTCCTATATACATGCAATCTCTCATAAATATGCATGCACATACACACAGGATAAGTATTGCATAAGTTGGAAGGACACCGCTCCAAAGGAAATGCAAGACTATTACAGTGAGGTGGGAGAATGAACAAGAAAATAGAATAGGGAGGACATAAGAAGGAGTAAGGCTTCAAGTTAGGATATCCAGCCTGTTCCTCTTCAAACACTGGTTCATTCCACTGCAGAAATGAGCCATTATCTGTGTCCAAGTACTGACACAAATGGCTGCTGTCTTCCACTATTCTCTGGCTCCATACCCAGGGATTCCTCTATGGACACATAAGAACAGACAGAGAAGATGTCAAGAAACCATACCGTTAACACTGCTAAAGACCCTACTGACAGCAGGAGCAGTTTAGTTCCCACATTTCCAATGAGAACACAGATGAGACCTTAGCTAGAGCTGAAATTTAACAGAGAACCCTATATAATCATGTTTATAAGAACTCTGTATAATGATTTTTTTATTGTAACTACAGTTATGTGGATATGCTTTTCTGTTAGTCATGCAAAAAGATGTCAGCTCTCAGGTTATTCCCTGTGCAAAATGGCCACCATCTGTCATCACAGTCAATGGCTGCCATTTCTCTATAGTTAACTAGCATGCAAAAATGAGGCTATCTTTCATAAAGGTGATTACTTCCTCCAATTATTTTCAAACTGAATCAAAATGAAAACCATTGTCTCTCTATGGTTCAGAGATATAGCAAGATACTATTAAGATAAAAAGAGAGTGAAGATTTGCATATGCAAAATGAGAAGAACGGGATGCAGATTTATAATAGTATACTCAGGAGCTCACAGGATTGTCCTGTTATACTGTCTCCTTAAAATATCATCTCCAAACCACAAACTTTGGCCTAAACCTTAGATGCTCTTTCATTGTTTTCTGCCTCAGACCCCAGTATCCTGTTCTCCGTCAGAGAGGTACATGCTCTTCTTACATGCTGACTGAAGTAAATCCATTTGCATATTTCACTGTCTAATAATTTCATTGTTTCCTCATCTAAGGATCAATCACCTAGAAATGCGAGGTTGACCTGAAGGTTACTGCATTTCTTTCCAATGACTAGATATTACAAGAGCAGACATAAGTTCTAGTATCTTAAATCAGGAAAGTGAGAAGCAATTTATATTTGAGTCATCAATTATGGCAGCATAACTTCAGAGGATGGTAGCATGGCTCTGCACAACTATCAGTGCTCAATAAAGTCTACAGAAAATAACATAACTGTGATACAATCTTCTGAATATGGACTCATTCACATACATGTCATAAGACTAAGTCTGAATCCGTCTGACATGCAAATATGTGACCAAAGTCACACAAGTATACACACGTTAATCTCAATTTAAAGTCCAGTAGCCATTCCCCCTCCCTTCAAGCATCACAACTTCAAAACATGCATTATTATATGAATACTTCTTAAACAGCTAGGTTTAAAAAACCAAACAAAACCCCTTCTTACTACAGGACTACCAGATTGTGCCTCCAACATAATTTACTCTACCAACTCTTGTAAAAACTAAACTGCATCTGTATAAAGGCATTGTACACAAAACCTAAAAAGTGAAAAGTGTTATCTTCAATATATCATCACCTAAAAATTCATCACTGTTGCAAATACACGACTATAACTGTAATGGTGAGTCATGACAATATTAAATGGGTAGTGTAGTAATTTCTCAGCAGATCAGATAGATGCCTGAAAGGATCTTGTAAACAAAAACAGTATTTCTGTACAGCCCAGTGATGGGTGAACATAGTTCTAAAACTTTGCCAGTGCAATTTGCCAGTGCCAGTGCAATTTTATTCCCCACAGCATAGTGATTTTACATGTCCTGTGACCCCTTCCCAAGCACCCACTCTAGCATATAAATGAAATACAGTCTAACAAGTTAAAAAACACCTTTTTTCCATCACGTGCTTTAAATATGTTGTTAGTGAAAGAAATGTGTTTTCACGTGAAGTAAAATATAGAAATGGTTCTATGATACAGCAGATTTTAGAAGTTGCAGAAGGAAGTAACTGCTGTGAATCATATTTTGCATGTGCCTATTGCACCACAGAGTAGATTTCGTAAAACAACATGAAATAACACAGCTAAAAGTGACCTGATCAGGTGAAGGTGATTCCAAAGCCAGGTCTCTACTTGCCAACACACTTCAGAACTACATAGCTTCTTCGCTAATCAGATCATTACAGTATTCCATGTATTTTTCAATTAACCTCTCTACTGCCTTCATGTGTTTTAATTGCCACTTTAGATGTTGCATATCTGGTGTGGGGAAAGCCTTAAATAACTTCTCTGACCTAATATCTCGCCTTTTCTTCTTTAAGGTCTATCTGAACTAAATTCCACTTGTCCTGTGATAACTGCAGCCACTACTGTGGTGAAGTCTGCAGCAGAAGAATCAGACAGACAGCAAAAACCATTATCTATCTTCCCCATTCAGTCCTCCCCTGTTTTTCAGAGGTATTACCGAAGTGCAAATCGCTCCAGCATTTCCTCTTAAACAGAACCACATAGAACTTTACACAGCTCCATGGAGAAACAGCAGCCTCCAAAGTCACTCTAACTGCAACAGTTGGCCAAAGTAGAGAGACAGAAAGAGCTTGCTCTTCAGTGCTCTGTGAACTAATTTCATGATCTTAGCCTGCATGTACCTAATGGACAAGGCTTCACATCACTACAACTTGCACAGAAGTCAACATCATAATAAGATTAAAGAACTCAGGTTTCATTTTCTTCCACAGTCTAGACGCAAATCATCTTTTTTACCCCACAAGTACCGTTTATTTTTGCAATCTCTTACCAGGAACATATGCTAGAATTTTCACTGCTTAAATTTTCACCATACTTCACAGAAGCAGTAAATATAAACCATTAATTACAAGGAACAATAAATAACTGAATGGGCCAGGATAATGAAACTAATCCTCCTCTCCTGTCCCAGTGTTACCTGTTCTCTCTTTTACAGTATTATGATGTAGAAAGGAAAGAGGCAGGGGATGCATTTGTGCATTGTTGGGTCACTTCACTAGCATCAGAGAGACTCCGGAGATTTTCATTCGTTACTTTCACGACCACCAAATTTATCTGAAGATTACTAACCCTGATTCTTTTGATTCTGTAAAGATTCTAACAAGCAAATGATGGCATTTATGTTTTAAGTTGTTGATTACTCTTAATTGATTACAGAGCAAGAACCACATTGATCTCAACACTTCAACACTCCCTTCAGGGGTCTGTGAAGCCACTAGGAAGAAACAGGCGCTTGATAGGCAGTAACAGAAGCACATAGCTTTAGAGAGACTCAGGGCAAACCTGCAAATGCTCAGTGGCTTCAAGAACAGATGTCAAACAAGCTAGTGCATCAGGGCACCTAATTTTTCCCTTGAATTCAGTGCCTGCCTATCTTTCCAGACAGTTTTTGGAGAAACACCCAAGCAAGCTCTGAAGTAAACTCATTCTGATCTTGAAATTATTACATTTGCTTTTGTACAGCAACTCTCCTAGACTAACGTGTCTTGTTACAGGCTTAAGCAGCTGGACATAGACCATGCAATATAGCATTGAAGCTGCATTGCTTCTAATACGTGATCTAGTAGTTCAGAATTACTACACTGCCCCACATTCCTAATAAATTACTACACATCCTTGCATTGCACGATATAGAGATACATTAACTGCTCATGAAGAAAGTAGCCTACGTGGTTAAAAAACACATTAAAGGGAGTCTTTCACCTCTAAATTGCATTCCTGAGCCCATCCAGATTAATTGTTTTACTTTATAGTAGCTTGAAGTAACTGATTTAAGGAAGAAAACTATAGCTTCACTGGCCAAACAGCAGTCGTAAGAAGGCAAATTAATTTGATCTCCATTTCTTGCTTTGCTTAAGGAGGAAGTCTACTTACTTTGTAGATGGTGGTAACACAGCTGCCTAATCAAACTGACCTTGTAATACTGACTGGCATGCAAAACATGAGATGGTATATATGTTGTCTTCTACAGATGTAGGAGGTAACCAGAAGTCTTTTCCTTGTGTTTTTAGGGTATGTATTTGGTCTCCCAAGTTTAAATGAGACAACAACCAGTGAACCGCAATGCCATCTGAGGATAATCCAAATCACACACCTTGCCTTCAAAAAATAATTATCACCTTCCCATATTAAGAAAAAAAAATCTGGAAGTTGGCTAAATGTCTGGATGTAATTTTAATCTAAAAGCTTTATATGATTTATTTTTTTTTAAGACAGCTGCTTGCCTATATATGGTGAAGTGGACCCAGTTCACTTTGCAGGCTGTCCCTGCATTAGGACGTCTCAAGAGAGTTCAGTCACTCGGCTGGGCATTTTGACTGTAATTCATTCCCCTCCTTAACCCAAAGACAGTTCACTGTCATAATTAACACCCTGACTAACATTAAACAACTACCTGGAGGCACTGTAGCCTACAAAGCACAAATTGAATGAGCACTAGGCAGAAATGCCCTCGAGCTTTAACATAAATTGATTTAGCTAAACTGGTGAAAGGTAAGCACAAACCCTCTCTTGTTGGTTTAAAGGTAACAGTGGTTTAGCTCACACATTCAGGCTTATAAGCACAACAGACAAGCCTGCATCGCGTGGGTTTAGAACAGGCACAGTATCCATACATAAATTTTGTAGCCATTTATGGCATAATCTCTTTAGTTCAGTGGTTTCCAAAGTGTGGTTCTCACAGAAGGTTGTGATAATAATGCGCAAACCACTCTCAACACTAATTTTATAGTGTTTTACATATTAATACCAGTGGGTGGGCAGCTCTCAAGAAAGGTAGAAGCATTTGATCTATTGGTTATAAAAGTTTTGTGAGCCCGTGGTCTAACTAGTCTTCCACAACTTCATGCATAGACCAAGCCTACATTTACCACTGTGTGTTTTATGAACCAAAGCTTCCTACTCATCTGCAAAAGGAGCAACAAACGAGTGACACTGCAACAACTTGTGGACTTCTGTACTGGTCTTCTGGAAATAAATCGTTGGGCTTAAGCTAGTTTACTTTGAGGAGTCCTATCACAAATATTACCATGTTAGCTGTATTAGACTGGCTTTTTCCAGTGACTTTTAGCAGAAAAGTAAAAAAAAAAAGTGAGTGGGGGAACTCAATTCAGGTCTCAACAGTTGGCTTTGAGATCACAGTGGAAACATACTGTAATACCAATGATGTCAATGTTGTTGAACTGCTCACACACCTATTTTGTGATTATGTAGAGGATGTCAGGCTACAGCATTCTTTCTGATGCTCTTCCTGATAACAAGACTTACTCCCAAGCAGTAGCGCAATAAAATATTTTTTTTCTTAAGGAAATTAACGTTTCCAAGTTATTTACACACTAAGCATTGAATGCAGACTCCAGAAGACATTAGTATATGTAACTGTATGTAAAAGCCTAGCAAATTAAGATTCTTACAATAGGATTCTCCAGCTGCTACACCTTTAGAAGCAAACTGTGAGGTGATTATAATCTTACATATTAAAATGGACAGATTTTGTGAATCTGGCTTTCATACTAGAATCTTATCTTCCTATTT
>CM062600.1:50948496-50963496 GCA_031468815.1 Morus bassanus | reverse complement strand
CAGATTAGACCCAGGTATTAAGCACAAAGATTAACCTTTACAATGAGGAAATACTGAGGACAGCAGACATACTGGGATTAGATGGGATTGAGGAAAAGAGAGACGGGATTATGAGAAGGGCAGTGTTACTGGATTTGGTTTGGTTTGGATTTTATCTTTTTTTTCAACTATAGAAGTCATTCTACCTCAAGTCCTAGACAAATTCTAGTTTGTTCCAAGAAGATCCTGCCACCCACCCCCAGAAATACAACCCTGGGACAATCAGTACATTTCAGCTGATAACAGCAGCCACAGGCTACACAGTTTTAGAGATGGATTATAAAATTCCTACCATTGCAACTCCTAAAAATCAGGCAGTACTGCCCATTCTGCCATGGAAGCTATTAACCAACCATACATCTATCTTGTAAATATGGTTTAGAAGCAATTTGGTGATTCTTAGTAAACCAATCTAGCAGAGGCTGAGAAAAATCCAGACGATGCAGAGCAGTCTCTAGGAACAAAAAGGGAACAATGCTGCTCTCCAAGTATCTCAGAGATGCACTATAGGAGTCGCATTAGTGTGCCTGCATACAGTACACAATAGGATTTTAAGAGTTTGGAAACAGAAGTATTCATTTTGAACCTGCATTATGCTGAAACTATGATGAAGTTCAGACTGCGCCTCATTTTTAGTGTGAACAGAATAAACAATAGTATTCTGTGACAAATGAAGGCATTGATTAAAACTGGAAAAATGAGGCCAACTTGAGTAAATCTTATTGGTTTGCCTGGTTTCCTGTCTGCTCATTTGCTAGTAACTAAGAACAAAGCCTAACATAGCAACTAAATGTTAACAAAGAGACATTAACACACACAGAGTCCTCATCATGGCTGAGTGGTGTTATAAAATTCATCTTCTTAAGTAAGAAGTAAGGTATATCCCATGTGTGGTACTATCTCCTCCAACCTTGTGACTGAAGATGAACGTCATAACACAGTGCAGTCATCATGTATACAATGCATTGTTCGTTCTCCCCTCATCCTGAAGGAAACTGCTTTATATGATAGAAATGAAAAATAAAAAGTACTTGAAGTAGAAGGAAACTACAGATACTGAGTGTTAAATAACTTGTAAATTATTACAGCAGCATCAAAGGAACACACTAACATAGATATGTTCTGAGTCTTCACTCACCACTCATACTGTACTTTCTCTTTTGCAAGGTGCCTTGAGATCTGAGTAGAAAATATTCCACAAGGACTAAAAGTACTTTCAATGAATCACACATTGCTTTAGCTGACAATTTTTCATGAAACATGGGTATTGACTCCTGCATTCCAACCAAAATAACAGTTTTTATAAACTTAGCACTTACTGAATTTACACTGCAGGTTCATCTAGACAGTTGCATACTGCTCACTTTCCCAGCCAGCTCTCCAGTGTCATACTACATGCAATCTGCTACTTCATGCTGTTAATCTGCTTTCTGTATTTCATTCCAGAAATTACTCCTATTTGTGATATGCCATGTGCACAAATAGAAACTGTAGTTTTCTAATTATGGAGTATCCTTTGGGTAAGAAGCAGTACAGTACGTAACAGGTTGTTAATAATGATATAAAATATTAGTTTTTGAAGAGAAATCTATACTTATGTACTTGCTTAACTGTAGTTTGACAGGTAAGAGTTAGTATTTGCTATTTTAAACATCTGTACACAAGGAAATTTAAGTTACGCAATGCTCAGTTCACTCAGTCTTAGACACATATCGTATATATACCTTTTTTTTCTACAGAAAACCAAGCAAAATTGAAAAATGCATCATCATTCCTTCCTGGACTTCTTGCATATGTTTTAGGTGACTTCTGCATAACGCATGGCTGCATCTCCTTAGCACAGCAACTTGCACTCATAAAATGACACTTGGCACTGCACCTGGGACACTGTAACCTCCGTGAACTAAAAGAATTTGGTTTGTCTCGCCTCTTCTGATTATGCAGTGTATGCTAGGAACAAGAGTGTGTGGCAGCACAGATCAATGGACTGCACACTGTGTTTTCTGGTCCCACTTGTTTCTACTCTTAATTTCTCGTTTCATGTACAACCTTTAACATTCCTCCTACAGGAGGGCAGGAACCATGCATTTTATTCACCATACTGTCCCAATAAAAAGAAAAAACCCTTTTAAGGAAAAAAGGATTTAGAAGTAGTCATGAAATTCTAACCTCCTCCTCTGATAATGTAAGCAACTTCAGTTTTCTAATCATTAAATGTGATCATCAACATACATGACTTACATCTAAGAAATTGCAGGGATGAGAAGACATTTAATCATGTATTCACGTCCTTTGTCTTCCATTTGTCCCTCTCTGTTCCCCACCAAGAAAAGAAAATAAAGGAAATCCTAGGCAGGGATGATGACAACACTTCACTCAAATGACAAACAAGGCAATTTGTAAAGAATATTGTAGAAAGAAGCCTACTAAAAGATTTCCAACATGAAATTTAACAATCTGTCAAGCACCACACCCAGAGGAAAGTTGGGAGTCACTCAGCATTGTATCATTTGTACTTGTACAGTGAATTACCAATGTAAACCACATAGGTCCACTGGGACATACTAGTGCCTTCTCACTGCATATTAACTTTAAGTCCTAAGGCACTCAGAGGGATAATGGTATTCAGCATACAGTCAGATCTCAAAGGAAACCAAAATGCATCATGTGTCAGCTGTATGTGTGTTCCTTCTCATATTTATGTAACATGTATGATGCATATACAAATACAGAAAAATATAATTATCTTGAAAGACAAAGAAAAGAGTCAACTGTTTAGAGGCAAATCATTAATTAAATCCTGATTTCACTGATTTCAGTAACTAACTCCCATTGATTTCAGTAGAGTGACTTCAATAGGAATGTTAAGACTTCCATGCTGCTTGCACATTCAAAAAACCTTTCAAAATATTGTGCTATGCATAAATACTAAAGGTAGCTGGTTTCAGCAGTAAGGAAAGGAAACAAAAAATAAATGCACTACATGCTCAAAATCCCTTACAAATTCATGGTATTTTTTCCTGCTTTCTCATTACACTATGAACAGCTACACTAAGATTCCCTCAGAGGGGAAGAAAGCAACTTAAATTTGGGTAGTCTTCTTTGAGAGGCTATCTGCCTCTGCGGGAAGAGCTCATCTTCCTACCACTTTTCCCATGGACTATCAGGAAGACTTCTGGGTTTCCAAGGCTGACAAGCTCAGAAATGGTAGCATAACAGAGGGCATACATTACCTCATCATAGCAGCACTTGAGGTGTGGTGGGAGGAACTATTTTTCTGAGGTACTGCTAAGACAAATTTTTTTTGTTTTCGAAAAGGCCATGCTGTCAGTTCTTACTGTTGATAAAGTTACTACAAGTCATCTCAGGTTACATCTGCTCTCTTAGGAGGAAATATGGCTGGCCATTGCTGGCCATGTGACATCCTGCACTTACATGAGACCAAATATAAGGAATCAGAATCATCCAGTATACCTGTACTGACAGCATAAACATATGTCTTAAAGAAAAACAGTTACAACTAATTAATCTTCCTCTTTAACAAGGCCTGCCTGTACACAGCATTTGCCACCAAACATGAGAGAAACATATAGTTGAATAAAGACTGCAATTCCCAGGAGATCATTATGTCATGATGCTTCTGCAATGGCAAAATGAGTGGTAAAAGTGCTGTTGGACCTCCAGGTAGCATCTCTTCAAATCTCAAGAATGGATATAGTCAACACTGAGGCAGACAACATTGGCTGACCTAAGGCTGAAAACATATTAACACAGAGGTATCTGAAGTCAAAGAGGGGAAGGGGGAGGCAGGAGGTAGACAAATACTAGGTCCTTGATCTCCCATCACTTTAGCCATAGTCATAAGCTACCAGAAGAGTAGTTTTCATCAAAAGGTACCCAGTAAGATGACACATCCACTAGGAAACAGGGCACTTCACTAAAAGACAGATCCTAATGTGTCACATAACTCTGATATTTAAAAAAAAAATGAAACGCCTACCACATGTGGATGCACAGTGGCGATGGCTCAAGATGCCCCTAAGATGATTTTGGGTCAAAACTTTTTAGGATTAAAAAGTAATCCACAATCATATGGGTAACAAAGATGTGAGAAAGGTACTACCTTCACAGTAGTTCATGTAAAAAACAGGGTTCATGCAGCTGCGTCTGCTATTCTTGCTGTTCTTTCTGCTGTTGCTGAAAATATCACTGGTTGAGGATGAGCAAGTGAGATTTAAAGCCTGGAAGCTACTCAGTGTTCATAGTATGATGTGGAAGGATGTGAGGTTCGGGTGCTAAATCTCTGAGAGTTCACTGTGAAACAGAGTACGAACAAAGGCAGGGTGCTGAAGTCAGAACTGACTCAGCCAAGCTGGAGCCAGAAGGATCAATCATGTTATTTCTTGCCTCACCTTGGGGAGGATTGTTAGTAGAAGCTGAGTCAGGGAAACTGTGCTTAAGTATCTTTCCCCACAAGATCAGGAACACAAGAATCTTGGAGCAGAAGCACTGCCATTTCTTGTCGACATCTGAAGGGAAGAAGCAGACCTCAGGCTATCCTCTGTCCTGGAAAGCAGCACATAGGGCATCATCCTTCTTCTCCCATTTGTGATCTGCAGCATCTTGAAACAGGTAAATCCATTTGGCAATTAGTTACAGGCTCCAGACAGATAAGAGGTAGATGGATGTTCTTGGAGACATCCATTCCATAGACTTTTTGCTTTCCAATGAAAAGGAGTGGATATCATATCACCTTGTTAATATAAAGCATGGTGGTCACGCTTTCTGTCACCTGTTCCTGATGGCCTTACTATGTAAACTGAAGGCTGGTCTCAGGTATCTTCCTGCTCTGACCTCTCAAGACACTGAAATGTACATTAAGCCTTTGGTTCTGAGAAGTCCAGTGAAAAAGCAAGTCTAGTAGAGACCAGACTTTTCCAATCTGGAAAGCATCGATGAAGGGAAAAGCAACCTTTGCCAATTATTGCCTGATATTTGCTTTCTACTTACAAAGGGAGTCATCATGCCCTGTGATAGTCACCAACATGTCCATCAAACGGGGTACTCAGGAATATAAGTGCTCAAATGACATCTGCCTTAAATGAATGCACAGTGTTGTATTAGGTTGCATGTAAGTGCAGGATATCCTACAGCCAAATATGGCCACATTCCATTCCAAAAAAATAGAGGTAACCTGGGTCACTTTGTTAAGCTTTGTCAGAGCTAACAAAATCAACAGTGCAACTTTTGGCAAGACAGAGTTCCAGCACAGTTTTCAGTAAGTTGCACCATCTGTTTTATAAGCCAATCTTATAGACATGGCCTGATGACAATTCAATTTTTTTTAACGTCTTCAGGATCTTCATGAAAAGGTTCAGAAGGAAGCAGTATCAGAATGGGCAGAGGCCTACCACAAAGAAAAGGCATAGCAGAAAGAACCTTGCAGGTTAAAATAAAAACCTTGCTGGAGAAACAACAGTATCATCAGCCTGAACTTTAATTCTGGAGTTCAGTCCTCTTAAGTCCAGGACTGATGGATCTCCTATTTTTGGCCTGGTTCTCAGAAACAGCTGCTGTAAAACAACTTTCCTCCAACATAAAACAGTTTTAGGTGGTCATATCATTCTCCTAACAATTCACTTCAGAATCCTTATTTGAAGAGTCTCTGAAATTATTAAGAAGGGGGTTTGGAGTAAGACAGTGTTGAAAAGTGGTGAGGTACAGTATCACACTTTTATAGACTGTTTATGAAGATCTGAAGAATATCTGACAGCACAGTCCCAAAGAGATGACAAGAAAGAAAAGAGAAAATAGGACAAGGCATTAAACATTTTTTCCAGCATCGTTTGCAAAAGTCAGTTTGGAGTATTTTCATGAAAATTCATTTTGATGAGCAGTGCTAATGGCTACACTGCCTCTTCCTGAAGCAACCATCCTGTGTATAATCTGCTTGAGAAACAACAGAAAGCTGACAAAATGACCTTGGATATGAATGAGAAACTTATATTCTTTGACAGCTGAATGGCAGACTCTAGAAGACTGTAAGGTACATCAGGAATCCTTGACTAAGCATAAAAATTTCATCTTCAGATATTATTTCTGATGCTAGATTTCCAGGACCAGGCACTGGATATTGTATGATGTGAATTGATTTTTGTTGAGATTACTTCTTGCCTTGTCTAGACCTGAGGCCAAAGCCCTCCACAATCCCTCCAGACTTTCTAGATGAGATGCCAACTGATTACTTTTCTCAGAAGTTATTGGTGGAGGTGACTCTCATAATCCTTTCACACTGTGTGCCTTCATTCCTCTGCAAGTGAATGGGACAGGAGAGGGTAATCCAACAATGGATGAGCCCTTTCAGTGGAGTGATTATCACAAGAAGGGCAATCTTGGAGATGGGACACCTCAGACAAAATAAACAGAAATCCAGAAGAAGAAGAAAAAGTAAGATAGCATCTAAAATAAACAAACCTGATTTAGTTGCAGGAACAACACTACTGAAAATTGCTTCACTCAGCCACACTGGATTGAAAAAAACAAAGGTGCGAGACTTACTGGCTGGCCTCTATGGATGCAGTCACCACATACATGCGCATGTTACAAATACTGCTGAATCAGAGAATATTCTACAGCCCTCCACAGCGGGGTATTTACATTCAACCTCAGTCTGAATGTACATATATATAAATACCAGAGAGAAAACTACAAATATGCATCACAATTTGTTTACACATGAAGATCAATTACCTCTCAGGGTCTCTATGAATACTATTACTCAACTTTTGTCCCATGTTAGGGAAAGGACCAGAATCACAGTCATTATTTTATGAAAAGTACCTGACAGTCAGCTACATTAGTATCTCCATAGGCTCATCAATTCTGGTTTTGTTCTTAGACTTTCCATTAATAGAGATTGCCAGAATTGCATGGCCAACTTTTTTGTAGAATGGCACAAATAAGGACTTGGATAAAACTGTAAGGCTGTTTTCATTTTGACTTCAGAGGTTTCAAAGTTGTCTCTCCAGAGGCAAAAGATCAGTTAACTGTGCACTGTGATGCACAGCTCCCTACCCATAAATATCTTATTAGTACAATAAAGAGAAGCAGGCCTCTTAAATCCACGATAGGGATATTAGTATATTAACACAGGATCCACAGCCTACAGAGAAATATGCATTAACATACACATGTTAATCTAATCTATCTAATCTAATCTATCTAATTCCTATCAGTACATCTAGGTAACTTCTACGAGCAGCTGAGCAGTCCTGCATTTTCCAATACTTAGATGAGAAGCTGGTAAGAAGCCTAAGGTATTATAGACACAAGGAGTAAGAAGCTCGCTGAATGTAAACCACAGAAAAGAAGTTGGCTGAAAGGCATCATTGCCTCTGATGCCACTGCTGAGCTAATGGGCAGTAAAAAGTAGAGAAGTAAACCTAGGTCACAGAAATAAAAAAAATAAAAAGGTAATACTGCAGGTAATGCCTGCATATCATACATGAATGTGTTAAAGGGAGTAAGGAGAATAGAGGCAGGTAGGTCAATGGTTCCCAAAACTTCTACTGTTTGATTTGGCATTGATGAGGAACAATTTATGACACCCCAAGACTGTTTCTGGAGTGTTCCAGTAAAAACATACGGCAAAAAACAGATTACCTGTAGCCTCAAAATGCTTTCCAAATCTCTTTTAAACACGATGTAAAACCTAGCTGTAGCTAAACTGGAGTCAGTAAAATGAACCTAACTATTCTTGGCCAGTGGTCATAAAATGAAATTTAAGTACAGGCAGTCTTTCTTCCTTTTTTCCCTCTACCTCATTTTAAAAATTATTTATGATACAACTTATTTCTATCTATATTAGTCAAGCTAACCACATTATTATATTTAAGCTCCCTACAGATCCTAGTGTGCATCATGCCTACAGGTTACTGGCAGCCATTGCCCCATATTCTGATACTGATCAGTTTCTATTTGGGGTCCTGTGAATCGCTAATCATTCAACAAGCTTTGTCAATGATGTTTGTAAACAGTAACTCTCCCAGAAATCATAAAATATTCTATCATAATATAATATACTTTCAATTTTCTAAATCCTAACCCAGATAAATGAGACTGAAAATGTACAAATGATGATTTGATCTGTTATTAGGTACATAGCAAAAGAGTTCAAGGTACATCAACAGTTGGTTGTAGCTCTGCTGCACACCCCCTAGCTACAAGAGGAGCATATGCCAAACAGGCAGACAAGTCATTCTCCCACAGATGAAGACAGGACAGAAGAGGACTGGTTCTAAGCCACTCTGTCTGAGCTACAAGCAGCTCCCAGTCAGTCTCCCATGTAGCTTGCTGGTAAGCAATAGCAGTTGACATGTGACAGGTTCTGATTCCTGTCCCAAGTCCTTCTCCATCTGCTTTGTGCTCCAGCGATCCCATCTCCCTTAATGGCACCATGACGTGTACATAACAGGAGATTCACCACATCTTCAACAGAACTACATAGATGTGATTGAGAGACAGACCTGGCTTAGCATCCATGAATTCATATGCAAATCTCTGCCCCAAATGTTTGCCTGCTACTTAAGCCTTTGACAAACTTTTTTTTCCTTGCTCAATTGGAACATTTATTTATTTATTTACACATAATTTAAAAAAAAATTACCTTAGGTTGATACTTCTTTTTCCTTTAATTACCTGACAAACAGTAGTATAACTGCATAAATTTTGCCTGAGGTGAAAGCTGGAGTTGAGCCTAATCACTAGCTGGAGACATTGTTCTAGCTAACTTAGGCAGAACACATTTGTACTGTATGCCTGAACAATGGTTAGGCACTACAGTTAAGGATTCTTTTAGCAGTTGTCGATTTTCATTAACCCTTCTCTAGATTATCTAAGCACATAATTTTTCTGCTTTACATTATTTAATTTGCATTAGAGTATAAAGGCAGAGGCAGTGAGTGGACTGAGCTCAGCAGAGCATAAACATATGCACAGAGACATGATTAGCCTTCAAAGAAAGTATATGCAACTTTCTGAAATGCAGACTAGCACCTTCTTACACACTATACAATTCACGCAACAGCATTGGGTTTATTTCCAGAATAAACCACAGGTCTTCCTGTTCACCTGTCCTGAAGTAAGGAATCAAAAGTGAAACCATTAAAGAGGGTATCGAAGACACTAAATAGAGATAATATAAATGTGCCTAAAGTACATATTAAAAAATATACTATTGCAACTGGATGTCATTTGAGAAAACTGACCAAATATTACTTTGGTCAGCATTTACTGAAAGACAAATTAATTCTACAGTAAAGGGGAATCATAGTTTTTAAAAGTTATATATAGTTCTAAAAATCATCAAGTTATTTCATTCTACTCTTCAGTGTTTTTTTGTGTAAGCTGAAGTTTCTGGTGTTATGCCACTACGTTGGTAGGATGTACTTAATTCGAAGGGGTCAACAAAACCATCAAAAGTTTGCTAGAACAAAAACATTTCACCACCATTGTGACTTCCCAAGTCTGCAGCATCCTGCATGATCTGCCCTTGCCTGTTTCCACCAGTGTCTGTTCATGTAAGTCTTTAAACTTAGACAAACTCGATGCCCAATCTTGAACTACCCCTATAAGCAAGACCCTCAATAGCATCACTGCACAGAATGTATCCTGGTATGTTTAGAGATGGTCTGAACAGATTTTCTGATAAATTACAGGATTTTTTTCCTCAGGCAAGAGTGTTCTTATTAATTTTGTCCCTAAAATATACACATTAGTACTTATCAAAAAAGCAACTTCTGTTTTGCTCATTCCTCACCACTTAAAGAGGCCTGAATAAAACCCACAGAAAGGACCAACCAATCTGCAGAGTTTCAGAGCTAGAACCCAGATTTAAATCTGAATTTTTCAGCTGTTCCTTCATCTGTACAGCACTCTGAGCCAATTTAACACATGATGATTCTGCAGATTAGGCCCATCATATCGAAATTAATTCATTCTAAAAAATATTTAGCTCTTTTGGCTTAAAAGAGCTCTTCATTCATGCTACAAATCTCTAAACCATCAACCACTTAATCTACACTGCTCCTAAAATGAAATTTGTCTACTCCTGATAGTATTATTTTCTATTAATCCAGTCAGAACTTAGTTTTTACATGCACAAGTAATTTGTTTTGCAGAGATCATCGTGTCTCAAAACTTCCCACATTTGAGCCATCAGGTTTGTTTGTTTGTTTTAATGTACTAGAAGACTGCATCACCATTAATAAGGTGTTTGTATGCCTGCTATAGGCCTTCCAAAACCCTGAAGAGACTCATCAAGAATCCGCAGAAATTGGAATCACTCAGCCTCAATTCATGAATCTCTCATCATGAAAATGCACAGGAGACTCTCTGATAGCAATGAAGGCTCCTATTGGCGTATATAAACATAAATGACAGAGGTCTCTCCCCTTTACATCAAATAGCATTTCAAGAAGGAGAAAAAAAATGGAGGAAACATAAAAAAACTATGCTTACTAGTGAAGAACATGTCCACTGTTTCCAACACTAAAGTAAACATTAAACATTTTTCTTCTACCAAAAAAGTGTGTTTAACACTGCCAAAGTCAGCTTAGGAATCTGTACTGAGGCACTTCACTTGGAACTCATAGTGAGAGAGACACATGTTTTTCACAAATGCAAATTTCTCACAATTAGTCCAGTCTGCCCCCCCCCCCAACTTACAGATTAATTAGTATTTCCAAAAACCATTTGTGAAAGGTAAAAAGTGAAGATTTTCTCTTCGTATTAGAGAACAGGTATTTTCTTTCTCCCTTCCTCTGTTTTGCATTGCTACATCTGGAAATATATCATCAACAACATATTAATGTAAATATCATATCAAAATATTGGCAAACTTGTAGCGGCATACCCATAACCCATACATGCCGTAGTGGCCTTCTAAAATTACTTAACTTCAAATCCTTAAAAAAGCAATCCATTAAGAACTTTACAAGGAAAGTGCCCAAGGCTAGTTTAGAGGCCGACTGACGTTACTGAGACACATAAGAAAAACAGAGGTTAAAAAATATGTAACAACAATATTATGCTTGATAAAAAATGTAACACCGTGATGTAACTTCCAGATAAAATATGGTATTCCACTGTATTTTTATACTGAGTCTGCTATTATGTTTTTACTGAACTAACAGGAATAAGAACTCGGTATACTCCATTTCAGGTAAAACATTTTAGAAGCCCATGCTATTCAGTCATAAACTTAATAAGCAGCAACACTTTGATTCTGTAACGCCTTAATAGTCATATTGCTGTTTGCAGTTTTATATGCTTTACTGTGATAGTTTGACAAAGAAACACAAAGCACAACTATAAGAACCACAAAAGCACCCTGTTGTACAAGGTAGGTGAAAATAAATTTGGGGATGTGCAAGAGCTAGAGAGAGGAGAGAAATGAAAAGCTGGATGAAGATTTTAGGTCCTGGGTGGCCTGAAGTTGAAAGATATGCACTTAAGCTCCCAACTGAAGGGGCGGGGGGAAGCCTACTTATGTGCACACA
Organism: Morus bassanus; assembly: GCA_031468815.1. Taxonomy (NCBI): domain Eukaryota; kingdom Metazoa; phylum Chordata; class Aves; order Suliformes; family Sulidae; genus Morus; species Morus bassanus. Next base: position 50,951,899 of record CM062600.1, on the reverse strand, counting down.
CACATACGGAAGAAAGCAGAACAAACAGCGAGCAGTGTACAGCCCTGATCTGCCTTGATTTTCTAGGAGTTTCTTCTGGAAGTCTGGTGAATAAAAGAACACAAGAATCAAACCTCTGTCTCCTTAGCTTTTACTGAGCACACTCCACACTGCCAAGCAACTGTATACAGCGCTTTCAAAGGCATATTGCTGTGTAGGAGTGATGACTGAGTGCCCTCCAGGCACCTCAAACGCAATGCTGTCACTTCTAGTCACTACTCAGCAGAGCTAATGCCATACCTGTTATGACAAGAATCAGCCACTTAAAGGCACCACACCTCTGCCCCCACAACGCATACTTGGAAGAAGGTATGAGCCGCACAATAACGTTTTAGGCGTTGCCAAGGAGAAGCAATCTCTCCTATAAACACTGAAGAGGTAAGAAGCACAGAAAATTAATAAACTCAGAAAGAGTATTAAACGGAGAAGGACGACTTAGCTGGAGTCCAAATAATCGCTATGATTTTGTAGTAGTTCCTCTTGTGTATGGTCAGAGAAAGTAAAAGATTAAGATGGCATTTGACCAGGCTAAACTGGGTTTTAGTTGTCAGCCTAAACCTGCCATCTGGTGTCAAGATACAGCAGATCACACCCCAGATGTGATCCTTCAAACAAATTGCATTTCTACCCCCTTCCTCTCTTTCTGCAGTGTAAGCAGAGAAGAGGATCTATCAAACATGCAAATTAGCAGAAGTTTATTTCTTAGTAGAGCAACTGTTAATACGAACAATCACATCAACAGGTAAAATTTCACACACATGGAGAAAAAAAATTAATTACTGCTCCACAATCTCCATCTGTCAGTATTTGGTGCCATGGAAATATGTCTGCGGTTGAGGAAGGAGGTATGAATTTCTTGCTAGCAAAATATGCAGGTTGGCCCACCTCAACCATTTGAAAGTCTTCTGAAAACCTGGTATTTGTTTCAGGGCACTGTAAGTTTTGAAATCTTTGTCTCATTTCTTTACTTCTTTCTGTCGCAATATCTCATTCCACAATTGGGGTGGAGAAGGGTTATGCAGCGCTATCATTTGCACCTCATTAGTCTTGGGCTGGAGCTTTGAGAAAGCTGATACTCCCTCTAAATTTTTACAGATGCTTCTAGTTTACCAGTTCATGACTGCACTACTAGGAAAGACTTCCTGCCACTAAACTGCTTGCTGGCATGTAAGCTGAATTTCAAAATCCCTGAAAAAAGTAAAGCTCTGTGGTGCTCACTTGCCTTATTCTTCAGGAAAAAAAGTATCCTGAAAAAACACAGTAAAACTCTTCACTCCTAACCTGTGAGACTAAAGCCCTTGGAAATATTTCCTTAAAATTGCAGCACATCTTGATTTTGAAACTCCCCACAAAAATGTTCATTAACAGGAAGGTATTTGTGGAGGTGTTTGTGGTGTATATTAGTATTATGACACATTAAATAAGTAGGGAGAATAATTAATCAACAGATATCTTGTGTTTTGCCAAAATCTAGATATTTTCCTTTATTTCCTACATGTCACTTGCATGATCTTTCACTTGGTATTAGAAGATTTATACGAGAGATTCTTCCTTCTCCACAATGTCATGCCCTATACTCCCTTCCCTAAAGGGTGAGAACTCTCTTTTGGTTGTTTTGGGTTTTTTTTAATTACTTTTTATTTTGCTTTGTTTATAATGGGTTTGGAGAGTTTTCTGAAGTTCCAAGCAGGTGACACTGGTCTGTTCTTAATCTTTAGTGCTTTAGTAACGTTAAGGCTAATGACGAGGGACACAAATCCCCTGATGGAACTGAATGCATTCCAAGCTCCCCGACCCACTCAGAGCAGTAATCCCCTGCAGCTGGAACTTACTTACCACCATGCACAGCTAATACATTTTTTAAAAGCTAGTCACTAGTGACAAATGTAAACTGGACTGAGCAGCTCTCATCTCCTATCCCCAATCTTCTCTCATAACCCTGAGACTTGCTATTTCAGTGATGGATATGATCTGCCTTTTAAAGCTACCAAACCAGAGTCGTATAGCTCCACTCTAAGTGACTAGAAGGTTTTAAAAGCATCTTCAGCTGTCAGACTTGAACAAAAACAAAAAAGGTCATTCTTTACACAAACATTTCACAACTGGGAAAACCATCTTAGTTGGCTTTATCACTACCATTCTGAACCCACTATTTATTTAGATGTTACATGCAAGCCATCTGTAGAACACAATTACAGTATCTGCTTGATGCTATTAAGCTGCTTGCTGCTTTCTGTTGTCTTAATAAAACTGCTGCTTGATATGGGAATGAAATCCAAGACCAGGGTTCAATTCTGCTGATGATAGTCTGTTGCTAGTACAAAGCACTCTGAAGTTCCAGCCTCATAGTACAAATCCTCTGTACTATGGTACAAAGGCAGAATTCCATGCATTTTCTCCTAGTTAACTGACTGCAGAGGAGTACTCAAATTTACACATGGGCAAATTACAACAGAACCCATTTTTCTAGATACTCCATGGGAAGGGAGGACTGTTTCCAAATAAGCATCCTCTCCTCACCAACTTCTACAGAAGTCCACAGCTGAACAGCCCAATGTTAAAAGTATGTTCCAAAGAAAGCAGTGAAACGTAGAGGGAAACCTGAAGTCTAAATATGAAGAAAAAGATTATATCGCTTGGAGGAAAGGAAAAAAAAAACTTCCAGTGATGATGTAATTATAACAAAATACCCCTGACAGGAATGAAAACAGAAAGGCCTTGATCGTAATATAATTTTTTGATCTAGCTTGTTTTAAAATTAGGGTTAGAATAGCACCTTATTTCTGTTTATTACATTTCCCAGATAACTGGCATTAATTACCATGATTTAAGAGATATTACCAATAGGACTTGGACATAACTACCAAAAATACTGACTACAATACTTAAATTTCATTAGATTTAATTACTGCAAAGTTACATCTGGTGAGGGAAACATCATTGTATAACTATCCTCAGCATTCTAACTTGAGTTCAGCCTCTGAATATTGCAGACTTAAGTATCTAATTTAGGTCCTAAAATTCACTCCAGTTAATAACATGTAACTAGCAGAAACACAAAGAGACAGTGACAAACAGATCTCTATGAATTAAAATCAGGTCTAATTATGTGACCTTTCTGTGTCCCTTGGAGCCCTCCTGAGGGCAGGTATTTCAAGCAGTCTTGGTGACCAGCCTCAACAGTAACCACGCAAATGGAATGTGTAAGATGGGGAAAAACCATCTCCAGTACTAATGAAGAAAGCAGAAAATCATTTGCTTTATGATCAAGGTTCTGCTCTATTTTATTCCATTTCCTCCTGCATGTCACTGTCGTATTTCCCTAATTTAAAAGCAATCACACAGCCTCCAAATAATTAAACAA
>CM062600.1:50770996-50943496 GCA_031468815.1 Morus bassanus | reverse complement strand
CTATCTAGGTTGTATTGTTGACGAAGCATTTCTCAATATCCAGCACAGTTGTTATCGGCAATCATTTCTACCTATAACAAGCAATGGAAAAGTCTTTCACTTAGTGAAGCAGGATTAATATGAACAAATGTTTCTGAGTAACTTTAAGACCCAGTCCCAGACTGTTAACTTACTTTATGTTACACTTGAGCATGTTTTGGTAACCTCAAGAACTGCCATCTTCTTCATGAAACTAAGGTTTATTATTCAAAAGTAATTTTCTAAGCATTTTCACCTAATTGAAGGTAGTTTTCAGATAATGTATAGAATGCTGGGAAGAATTTCAGTTGCTTTGTACAAATGTTCTGTGGTGTGGGCAACCTCCTTTTTTTTCCTCTGTCCAGTTTTGGCAAGCATACATTTACTATTCAAAACAATCATAAAGACTGGTTGATTCAAAGTTTAGTTAGGACAGTGGAGTAAGAGAAATCAAGCTTCAAATAAACCACCTATTTTAATTAAGAGTTCAGAAGAAGCACTGGAGCATGCAGAGGGACTCAAGACAACGCAAATGCTCCTAACTAAGACTCCATCTGGTGAAGGAAACATTTTCATGTATGGAAACCACAGCCTTAGCTGGTATGAGTCTGTATTCTCACAATGAAGTCAATTAGACCAATGGGGAAGCTGGTTACATCTTATAAATATGTGTGCTAGAAGTCCTGCTTTTTCCACATGGAATTCAATTCAACCAGCAATATTAATCTGATCGACATCTGAGAAAAAGTCAACATGTTCAGATCAGGCATGCCTATTACTGAAAACAGAGGATCATGAAGCACAAGAAGCATATGCAAGTTGTAAGAAGGTACCTCATACAGGGCATGGCTTGGGAAAGTTCTAGGACAGATATAAATCTCTACTGAAGTCAGGGAGAAAAATCTGTATTCATATTAATGCACTGACACAAAATCTGCAATAATACTGTATTTCACAGTATTTTACATTGATTTAGGTGCAATGTTAGGGACTGCTGGACTATCTAGTTGTTGCACTGCTTTGTTTTTAATTCAATCTGATTTGAACTCTATTCTTTTACTGAAGCCAGTGAAGACACTTGCTGCTGCCTGCACCTGTTGAATTTACTATGGTTCATTTCCCACTGATATAAATATCAAGGCTTCAGGGAAGCACTTTTTATTTAAAATAAATCCATTAGATGTTCCATGTCACTAATTTGGTTTGTTCCTGCTGCCTCTTCCTTACAGACACCTGAAGTTTGCTCATCTCTCTCTCACAGCTCATCATTTATCAGAGGGGACACAGCTGGAGTTCAAGCACTCCAAAATACTAAATATGAACAAGACATATCATAGTCCTCTGCAGATCTTCAGAGTAAGTCTGATCACTCACAGAGCCAGATGTTTTGTTATCTTCAAATTAGGCACGGACTTCATTTCGCACTGGGGAAGGGCTTCATCTTACCATCTATCATGTTTCTGGAATCCTTCCTTTCCAGTCCAGACAGCACCAATCATGCTTCTGAGTCTGTTCACAACTGAATTTTTGTTATTGTATCATAGGTCTGGCAAGCATTTGTGGGAATGGGAAAGGGGAACAAGTATTAATGAAGAGGATCAGACCCACACTCTCCCCTTGAGAGACTACTGATATGGTACTGATGGTACTGATATGCATGAAATAACATACAGCACTTTACTTTTATGAAAGCATAACCTCCCTGTGTATGATTCTGGATAAAACACTATCCTTTTAGCTTCAACAAAGCTCTTGAAAAATCAGGGAAATACAAATGTGACACCAGAAAATCAAAAAAAGTTACATTCAGTAACCGTGTCTGACAAGTGTTCCTCGAAGTTCTGGATAGTGGCTCTTTCAACCCTTGCAAACACACTAGGGACCTAACTCATGGTGAATACAACTCTTCATCTATATGGGATTGTTTCCTCTTGATACAATCAGAGCAGATGAAAACCAGATGCTGGGGGTCTGGTTTGATGGGATTTTGTTTTTAGGGATTTTTGCACAACAAAAGTCATTCAACTTCGTGGAGCTTAAAAATGCTCTCTGTCTTCCCAAGAGATATAACTCAATAATATGTTGCATACTGGCAAAAGACAACAGCACTGCCATACACACAGGTCTTTGAGTTTTTCCATCCATTTTTTTTCATGTACATTAGATACAGGTATTATATGATCTGATATTTGTACACAGTAAATACAGAATGCTAAGTAAGATGTCATCTAACAGGATGTTTCAGTGTTTTACTACTTTTTTGTGTATGCTATAAAACATTCAAAAAACTATAATCAACTTGCTTTAAAAATTGAATCAATGAAGGGAGTAAAATGTAAGGCACTACAAGTTACTTTCAAAAAGTATGGTGACACATATGAGTAGTTTCTGTGTGTGTATCAAAAGTTGTTTGGAAGCTTAAAACTGAGACAGCAGATGACAAAGATAAACCAGCAGCAGCCTGAATAACTACTGGTAAAACACATCTTGTATTCTTCTGTTTGTACCATATTCATGATACCAGTGCTGCAAAACCTCCTTTGGTTCTTCTGAGCTGGTAACTCCAAAACTAAGACATGGAATATGGCCACAACTCAAAAGTCAATCCCATTTCTCACAGTTGAATCCATTTCTGCATTGTTTACACATGCTTACCTCAAAATCAAGCCATATTTGTGCAAATTAAACCAAGTTCTCTTTTCACAGATGATCTTGCCTTACTCTCCCCTAAGAAAAGGTACTGTAGGAGGAATGGTAATTACTGCACTGCTTGCTGATTATCATTACGGTAGCTAAAAGAGGAAAAACTTTTTATTTTTTTTTCACAATCATGGATATTATAAACTCCTCGGTTTTATAACCTAAACATCTGAGTAACAGTGGCAAGGTCTATCTGGTATTATGTTCAGATCTATGTTACTGCCATGTGTGTATTTGCATGGAAGGAAAGTAACTTTTATTCCAGGCAGCATTTCTCTACTTATTTTAGACAATTTAATAGTTTTATATTCCCGACAACTAGCTATTAGTTTACTGATACAATGGTCTCTGTTATTGTCAAATGACATTTACTTTATAAGTACTACTATTAACTGTCTCATCCTCTTTTACGGGACTGACCAACTTACGTTCTAATTCTCTATACAAAAACCTTGATATATACTAATTGCCAGGACTTGAAGACCTCTCTCATTATGTGGGCAAGTAGGATTGTTTTCAGGCAAGGGTCATTAACTTTTAAGAAATCTGGAGCTTGTACTTCAAATTTTAGTCCTGTGGCATGACAGGCCTCTCAAACACAAAATGAATGGAACCAATGCAGAATCTATCTGACCCTTTGGACTGATAGCTCCATGGTCCTCTGCTACTGTAGTTTTGTTTTCATTGACAACTGAGATTTCTGTGACCAGAAGTGAAAATCTTTCATGTCGGTTTCTCTCGGCTACTGCTCTGGAAACCTTGACATAACCATGAACATCTCATCTGGCTAAAAGAGGGCTGAAACAGTCACATCCAAAGTGACTGAAGGATAGGGACAAAACTGTCTTCTTCCTTTACAGCAAACAAAAGGAAAAAAAAACCCATATCAATGAGGGGAAGAATGAACAACAGATACAGAAGATTAATTCCTCAGACTGTGGTATAGGAAAATACCCAGCCTACTTTCTTCCCCAGTAGCTAAGATGTGCTTGTTCCTCAGACAACTCTATCTCCAGTTTTCACATCACTGGAGTAGCTGGCCTAGTTTCCTGTTAAGTGTTTCAAATCCATGCGTGAGTGGAGAGTTGTAAAAATAGAAGAGAAAGAAAAAGAATAAAATGGCTTAGGTTCAAACAAGGTAAGTATTTTTAAAAAAAGCCTGTATATAAAGTGTGCTCTTTTGTATTGGTAAATAATCCTTCATTCTTCTAAAGAAATTAGGATACTAGATTTGTGCATATCTTTGAAAATGAAGACTGAAGTTTAAGTCACTTAAAAGATCTTACGTGAAGTACACTCATCTTTCTTAGTATGCAATATTAACTCAGTTCTCAAAATACATAAAACTGGAATGTGGGACAACATTATACTTTCCCTGGTCAGACTGACACAGTCTTCTCTCCTGAACCTTCTAAGAAAAGCCTGTTGTAGAGAGGAAAGTGGAAGATAAAATTGCCTGATAAGACACTGGAACTGCTTACAAAATACATTTTGTTGTAAAAACTTTCCAAGTGATTTAATATACATTATTTTTGAAGATGCCATAAAGCAAGAAACTCATTTGACAATATCATGCTAATAGCATGCTGTTTTCTGGACACAGAAACCAACAGATGACACAGAAACTTACATAACCAGCAAGTTATCTAAGAAACCCTTAACTGGAAAAGAAAAAAATACCTGAAGTTTCACATAATGAGAGACAAGCACTTATTTCCTTTGCAAACAAATAAAAAAAATATGTTTTCCTGTAAAACTATCATCATTATCTTAGATATATCCATTACTTTTCTACTTTATCTAAAAAAATTAAATATGTCTTTAGGAGAAATTCAAACACTACTGTTGTAGTTTTAGTAAAACGATACATACTCTATGAAAGTAACAGTTTTTAATGCACAACATCAAGTAGCTATGCAACGCCCATAAAAATGTCGTCTTGTAATTCAACAAAGACCAAAATCAGAATAAAATCCTGACAATACTGTAATCTATCGTTAGCATTAAATGCTCAGTCCTAAGACTTTAATTGCGACAAGACATGAAGCTCTGAGACTTAAGACTGGCAAAGTGTTCGTTCAGCAGGCATGGACAAGGAGTACATGTTTTATACATGCTGGTGCGTATAAGTCATTGTTTGCTAGCCTAGCTGTGAGCACGCAAAGTAAAACTTTACACATAACCACAAGGCTCCTTCTCTCTTGCTACATGTACCTAGGAAAATTTATAGACACACAAACACACATATATGTATATATACACACTCTTAAAACACAAGTGAAGGATGCCGAAAAAAAAAAGATAAAAGGAGTGTTGCTTTTCCCTATAACTCTTTTATGCTTTTTTCCCCTGATCAAAATGCCAGTCTCTCTCTCCTTTTTTTTTTTTTCGTTACAGTAAGGAACTGAAAACAGCATTGCAGCCAAGCAGAGCTTAGCCAGGCACTGCGCACAGACACATTTTTGGGAAGTTTTGAACCACCAAACAAAATCTGCAGCAAGTATGGCAACAACAGGCCTTCATTTCAAGTGGAGACAACAGACACTTCAGAATACTGTGGTTGAAGAGAAGTAGGTTAAGTATATAATTACTACGCATGCAGAGGTACAGTTCAGAAATACCCTCTCCCCAAGTTTAAAACAAACACACATAGATGTCAAGAAACAATCATGAGATGTTGCACTTAAAATAGTAATATCTGTTTACAAATTCAAGTTGCTGCTTGGTGGAAACTTGATTTCTGTAACATGTCCCCAAGATACAATCTAACACTAAAACTTATCCTGCGGTAGGTCTACTTTCCAATTACTAGAAGTAAGCATACAAGGTATATAATTAGTTATGACACTGGGACAGGCATGCATGTTTCAACACAGACAGAGCTCTGAACAAACTTTTTGGCAGTATATGACAGAAGACTCAAATTGAAAGCTCAAAGGCAGGGTATACTGTATTACAGGAAAAAAAAAAAACCACCCTCTAACTTAAGAAGTTCTCACACCAAATGATTTTTAAAGGTATGAGCATATTCAGCTGAAACACCCTTCATAAGCTGGAGAGAAAAAAATATTGCCCTGCAGCACCAAAATGGGCTATATTACAAATTAAGAAAAAGAAACTCAATCCTTTGAATGGTTTCTTTTCTTTTAGTGAAAGGGTGTAATTCTTCCCTAAAGACTACATTATGACAAAACATTTATATAAATCAAAGAAGATTTCTTTAATGACTGTGGGCATGGGATCTTAAATCTGGGATGAAACACCAAATTCTATCAATTCTAAAATAAATTAGGCAAGGATTATACAAGTAGTACTTATCTTGGCATTAGAAAAAAAAGAACATTAATGTCAAAGACGTATCATCAACGTGCCTTCAACCGATAGCCCCTGGAAGGGCCTTTAGGAATAAATTCAGAGTAAGTGAACTCTGAGCAGCTCAATTAGGTATCTAGTTTCTAAATGCTTTCATTTCGGAAACCAACAAGACACCAGATGAGATATAATGGGAATGTCCATAAGGATTAACCTTATGGATGTCGTTTCATTCAACGGAAAGAATTAGACTTCAGCTAGTTTAAATAAGTTTTCTCAGATATTTGAAAGGGTCTCCTTGCTCTGCCATCTTCTCCACAAAGAAGTACTTTTAATGTCATTTTTTCAACAGGAAGTCCGGTGATAGCAGTTTTCTGCAACAGGAAACACTGAACCTATCTCTGTAAATGAAATTCTAAGCACATAAATTTGTGGGGTAGCTACCTTGGAAAGTACACCATAATTAATAGGCTTTTCAAGGCTGAAGTTCATAAACCTAGTATTTGCCTAAGACATAGCAGTATTTTTTTAGGGTTTTCAAGTGTTTAGAAAACAGCTTACATATTCTTGACACACAAACAAACCAGATACTTCAATTTTGGTACCTATCTTATAAAAGTTAACAGCATAAGTTAATTTCAGACTTCTAGACAAAATTAAAAGAAAAAATATACATTGCCTTTCCAAAATTAGTATAGTAATGCTACCTCCATCAACTTAGCTAACGTTACTTAGAGAGATGATGTAGCACTGTTGGCATAAATATTTCTTCTGTCAGCATGTACCATGTCCCATCTAGGCAAAACCTGACAATAACCCTCTTTTTCTCCTTCAGACACTTAACAAAAAACATAGCCCTTGCCAAATACTTGGAAAGATTGTGTCTGTGATGTCATACACTATGTCTGTATGAGGGAAGAAATAAAATTTTCAAACACAGGGCTTCCCATGAAGAACACACAGCACTAGATGCCTATTCCCTTTTAAGCTGAAAGAGTTAAGTGTTTGTTTGTTGATAACAACTGCAGTAATAGGGCTAACATGGCACTTATGATTAAACCACTTAAGTCTTCCTCAGTTAAAACCAGTACCTTTAACAACACCCCAGAAGCAGTCTGCTTAACAACCTGCAGAGTGGCTGGGTGGGCCACATTCAGCATTAGTTCAGTCCATGAACATAGCAGGAAGAAAAATAACTTAATCTTAGGGAAGAAAGAAACAAAGTTGACAGCAGCTGAATACACCTCAAAAATATCAGTCCATGTTAGCCTTGTCTAAATTGTGCCTGCCTCAGAAACTACACCCCTAGTTCTCTCATTCTCACAAATACAACAATACATTTAGAAATCCAGCTTCACCTAAAGAGAAGGGAAGACTTCATCTTGCATACTTTGTGGGCATTGTTCCTGCATCCAAAAGGCACTGGTGGATTTCAAGTGCTGTGAGTAATAATAGTGTAGCGCTAGTATGAATAAATACGAAGATACTACAATTCAGTGCACTCCAGAGTTACAATCCACCTCAGAACAACAAATGATCATCTAGAGCTCTACACGTGCATTGCCCTGATCAACCAGATCAAGTTTATCCATAGATTTTTTTCTATTTAAGACAGACTTGTATTTTGAGAACATTACAGTATACCACAGAATTACATTATGACCCACATTTCCATCCTTCACAATCAACATATGACTACATGCTACAGAAGGTAATATTATGCAGACCACACATTTACTGATATGTATTCAGTTGTGTTTTTTTTTAACTCTGCAACTATCACTTATAATAAAATTGCCCCCCTCTTTCAGTTCTTACAAGTTGCTACTCTAGAAAGATGAATGGACTTTTTCTCTAATGTTTTTTCCTCAATTCTATGAGGTTTTGGATAACTAGCACGGTGACTCAGATACTATTCATGGAGTAGCCGTCTTTAGCTTAACATATTAAAAAAAAATCTTGAATGTATGCCATGATTCAAGTTCCCATGATCCCTTCACAGCAAAGTGTTAATACCATTACCCTGCCATTTTCCAGCTCTGGTAATTATGACTGGACATTAAGCTCCTGAAAGCCAAAGGCAAAACACCCGTGAACTATTAGAAAACAACTGCACAAAGAAGTAACCATCAGGTAATCAGGATACAGATTCACAGTGTGTCAATTAGCTTGCACATGTCAGGTAGCTTTGCCAACACTGAAAGTGAAGTAAACTACGTATGATCAGGACAGTGCAGATTAGTTGACAAGCTGTGAATTCCTCCTAAAGGTTACTTTGCAGTAACAGTCTTGGGTAGGTATACTCACAAGAATCAGGACTTTAAAAAGTCCAAAGTTTTTTTGAAGTTAGTGTGAGATCTGCTACTCACTGCTTTGATGAGAGAGGATCTGTTCCATCAGTTCATTCTAAATAAACTGCAAATGAAGTTTGTTCACTCCATCCTGAACTGCCACACATATCCCATATTTCTATTTGAGAAATGTCCTAGAATGCTATCTGGCTTTGGCCTATGATTCAGGTTTATATCACATTTTCTTGACATCCTGGGATGAAATTTCAGTACACTAGTTAACTAAGAGATTTTTAAGTACCAAAGGCCAGCAATGAATACAGCAGTGCAAACCCTCCAACAAAACACCCAGTACTTCCAGTGATGCCACCTAATGCCTCAAATGCACCAACCTCTAATTTGGCTGAAACTGAGTTAAACAGCACCTGTGTCTGTTCACATGGGATGCAGCAATTCTGCATACCTATCTCAGTGACTGGCAACACTGCAATTACGTGAATGGTAGTAAAAGAAGGTATCTGCTAAGTAACATGACAATTTCAACTGAGCTTCCATTAACCTTTACCTTATTTATGAACTTTTTCTATGCTTTTTCCCACCCTGGCACTACATTTTGCCAACACCTGATATTTCCTATTCTTTTATGAGTAGCCTCTGTTATAAACAGTTTTCTTTCCCGAGACTATCTTAACAGGAACAGCAGGTTCCTAAAACCTTCGCAGTGCTGAAGCTTTTTCACAGAAAATACCAAGACACTTTCTGTAATATAATAACTAACTAAGCACGTACATTGTGAAAACATTACGATAATATAATCACAATATACTTCAATATACATTGTAACAGCAATAGAATCCAAGATAAATGAAGATCCTGTTTTGCAAGCCAATGAAATGCCAGCCCATTTTTTGTCATTCTTTCATAAGGTATGACAAAAGGCATAGTATCATGCCTTTCATGCAATATTGTCATCATAAATGGAAGTCATTGGACTTCTTAAAGGAAAGGAGATCCCTAATTTAGGAGAAAAATGCAGGGATTCTTCTACAAATCCAATCCTACACTGCTTTTCCAGGGAAACTATCCACAAGACCTGGCATGGTCATCTTTAGTGCCCATAATTAGAGAGATATCAGAGATTTGGTTGTTAGCAGGCCTCATTATCATTACTGTAATATATTTATAAGAGGCAGGTTCACAATACTGGCTTTGGTTTAAGTAATGCTTATGGGAACATATTCAAATCACAGAATAAGGTAATACCTTTCTCAGACAAAACACAGTGGATTGTATAAGAATGTTGAGAAAAAGTCTTTATAATACACAGAACACATAAGCAAGCTGAAAAACAGCAAAGATAAAATAAGAAATACAAAACTCCAAACAGAAACCAGTATTTCCTAAAATATTCTCCTAAGATTAAAGGGAGGTACAATATTTGGTTTCCCTTCCAGCAGCGCAGTAATTTTCACAGACACCTTTTAGGATTTATCTATGTCTTACTTCTACTCAAGAACCAGAACTGCCCCAAAAGCCTCCTGGTAACAAAAATGTCTGTCCAGAAAAACGTTTATACATACCTATATACATACCTATATATATTTTTTATTTTATTTATTTAAATATATTGTGTATTTTATTTATATATATGTAAATAAAAATGCATTTATATGTATGTATGTACTATGTATGTGGACGTATGTTTCTATGTGTATATTTTTATGTTAATGCATTTATAAAGACATACATATTGTGTATGTATATACCATAATATATTGTATATATATATACATACACCACACACACACACAAACAAAGGAAAGCTGCAGCAGAATTTCTAAGTTTTTTTCTTCCACTACATCTGTAGTTCATCTTTCCATACATGCCATGGATGTATTTTTTAAAAAGCACATTAAATTAAAATAATTCTTGCAATATGTAAAACAAAAGGAACATGCATATTTTGCTTGTTATGAGGCTAAATTTGTGTTGCTTTGTTATAAACTTATCACCACAAGAGCAAAAACAATCCTGAAAACCAATTACATTTAAAACTTTAGTCTGAAGGTGAATAATTGTAACACGTCACATCCTTGAGGCTAAATCTATAAAGGTGAGTTTAAGAGCAGTTCTCTTGACTTCACCACTCAGTGAGTTTCTCTCTTGCAACTGTTCAGCCTACTGTGATTAGACTCTTCATAGGTCTGGCAACAACTGCATGAGATGAGTGATTTTGACCTCCAGTGTTTGACAGTGGGGTGACAGTAACTGCATGTATGTTCCACAGGTTTATCTAACATGCTCAGAAATCCTCTGTATAGCCCAGTGACTTCCAAATGCCACACAGAACTCACGCATTACACAAAATTCATCCAAACATACTGCCCACACCTGGGAACCATTTAATAGGAAAAGGTCTATGAAATTCCCCACACAGGTAACATGAGAGACAGAAAAGATGTGCAGAGTAGGAAAGAGGAAAGCCTCTTGCCCTGCTGCTACAGTGACTAGATTTACAGGCCTGTTCAAGCTCTTTCAACATTAGACTATCAGTCTCACCCACCTCCCTCCCTGCCATCACCAGCATCACTGACACTTTGTCCTCTTATTTTTATTCAAAAGACTACTACTAGAGTGTTCATGAAAGCTATCAATTAGCAGGAGATGGCGAAGAGCTTCTTGGCCCCTGAGTCAAACCATGAGGAACCAAGTAGCTCACTCCCATCCTTGCTGCCCTCATGCTGCCAACAGCATTCCAAAAAGCAACAAAAAAGGATGCGTATCTGCATCCTCTCTGAGCATCCACTCAGCAGCTGAAGAACTTCTTGCTTATGGAATAAACATTTGATATCATAAATCATTTAAATGTACCAGCTATTAAATGAGATTCACCGCTGATCTGCAAAGTGGTACAAGTTACATGTGGCTAAGAGGAAACAGAGAAGATTGTAACTTACATTCCGAAGGCAAAAGTTAAAAAAGAACAGTTTAAGTAAAGGAGTAGAAAACTTTAAATCACACTTCACTTATCTGCTCTTGCTTCCTGTTCCTACTTAACTTGCTTGCTGTCTTACCATATGAATTATATCAGCTTAGACTTAAATACCCTTAGAAGCCTTTAGTTACATAACTTATGCAATTTCACACACTGCTTTTTAATATTTGCACTAAAGTGTGGAGAAATTCTTAATGCCAGTTTGTGTACTGAAGAACGTAAATTCCTCAGCCTCTTCACATTACTTATACAATCACTTAGCCAACTGGCTTGTAGTGCCATCTGTTTTGATCAGGTATATTGTATGGGACATCAGAAACAAGGTATCTTCAAAAGCCAACTCAAAATACAGCTGCTAACTGAAATATGGTCATGGCCTAGCACAGAAGCAAGCTGTATGTTTTCACTATTACTTAAGTAATATTTGCTAATTTTTATGAATTCTTAGAATCTTCAACAGAACAGCAAAACATTTTCCATGATGCTCCCTAGGATTCTGTACAGAATCTCATTCTGGAAAGGTAAGTATTATCAGTAGGCTTTTAACTACATATAATTGGCATCAGATTGGTATAAAAACACTGCCCAACTGTACTGTAAGCTATAAATTACTGTACATAATAATACCTGTTCAGACATACAGATGGGGTATATGTCTATTCGATTAGTACTCAGAATATACTGGTAACTTCACAGTGAGGTGAATAACAAAACCTCTCTCTAACAAAACTGGCACACTGCCACAACAAAGCCAATGGAGTTAGACCAGCAAGAGTCTATCAAAACAACTACAGAAGTAATTACTTAGCAATGAAAATTCGCATGTATTAACAATAAAGGGGAAAAAAGTGCTTTAGGGAGATATTTCCCTCAGTTCAGAAATGGCACTAATCAGAACTTCCAAATTAATTTACCTTAAATTTATTATACCTCAATTCAAATTTTAAAGTAGTTTTACTGCAAAAATCACCAGGCTAGTTGCAGTAAAGAGAAGTGGTTCATCATGCTGAGCACATCTTTCTGAATGTCAAATGCTACATTTCAACAGGAAAATTTATTTGATTCCTAACTGGCCCTTTCATCTTTGATTTGGAAACCATGTAGTAAGTTTTAGATTCATCAAAGCTAATATCAGTCTAGTAATGAAAGCATGTTTTAAACTAAGTAGGCACTACTACATTTGTTCCAGCTCATGTTTGAAGATCTTGTTCCATTTAAGTATTTGTCTAATACAAATCACAAAATATAACAGTTTCTCTTTTAATTTGAGGAAAGTGGAGTTCTGTATCAGCATTACAAATGTTTCCAGTGTTTGAACAAGAAAAATAAAAAGATTATTTTTGCTGAATTTTCTCTCAAACACAATTTTCTTTGGAGGCACTTGTTCCTGCAATGAACTACTATATCACGGGTCACTTCGGCTTCCATGTTCTGGAATAAAGCAAAAGGTGCAGCCACATTTCACTTCTTTCATATCAGAAATGTAAAGAAAAACTAAAAAGCCCAGAATTCCTATTAATAAATGATGACCACTCACACTTTTTGAAGATGTCAGTCTAAACAGTGCATCTGAAACAACAAAGTTCTAAGAATTTTCTACAGCCCACTAATCACCTTTAAAATCCTCTTAGCGTGCCACATAGAAATTGCAAAGCAGGTGACTAGATTTTATTCAACAGTTTAACATAGCTTTAACTCCACTGATTTCAATGGCTTTACTCCCACTTTCAACTCTGCTATGAATAGGATCAATATTAGACCCTTATACCTTACACAGAACTAAGGGAAGTTATTAAATTATAATTTAACTGTAAGTCTGTAGGTCTAATTTTGTTTTGACCAAAATATCCTTATGAAAGTCATGTGAAGTTATGTATCATATTACTGATAAAAATGTAATTAAGATACATTCTAAAAGGTCAACTCTAGAGAGGTCAGGAATAAGCATGTATTTTTTACTATTGTAAAAATTGAGAGCTCAAAGTTCAGCTGGATTTGGTTAATAGGGTAGGTAAGATGGGCTTCACAGGAACTTTAGAAGCAGAACTAATAACACTAAATGGAAGATGTGCCTCAGCAGAATGAGGAAGCAGTATCGTAACTAATAATTTCATCTCTTTGGGTGGCAAATGTAGAAGAAATTACTTAGATGCACCTAGATAGTCTCAGCCAAACCTATGCTTCTGACAAGACTATGTCAATGCTCATCGAGAGTGAATTTGAAGTTTTGCTAACAGGAATATTTTTAAATACATTGTAATTCATATTTGCAGAATTTTTTTCAAGTAGTTTGGAAGATTTGCAGGTTTTGATCCAAAAATGAGCAAATAGGAAAAACAGTCATACGGTATATTATTGAGGACTACTTAAAATACACTTTATCCTGACAGCCTAAAAAAGGAAAAGCAATACATTTCTTAGTCATAGAAAACATTTTTTCCGTTGTAAATGGCACTTAAACGAAACTAACATGATCGACAAGTACCTCACAAGCAAGCCTTGGCAACACTTAATGCAAGTCCATCTCTTTGGCGTTTTAAGCAAAATTCCTTCACAACTGTTTGTCTTTGCAATAACTCCTACAAAGCTCATTAGTGCCAGCCTTGGTTTATCCCCCATGTTGTGCATTTATCCCTGGGATGCATTATCAACATGTGGCACATGTCCTTGACATGCACAGAAGAGTTGCACCCCAGGATAGCAGCATGCATGACAATAGTGTTGACTCTTACTCCTTTATGGTTGCTGGGATGTAACCGAGAAATCTAATAACTGTGACAGTAGGCCTTTAGGTTTTTCCTTGCCTTTCCAGACAGTGAAGCTGCACAGACACTAATGAAAGGTTAAATGAATAGGAATAGCTGACAAGAGGTACAATAAAGAAGGGTCTTGGTAATCCACAGACACTGAGCAGAGATCCTTGGCTCAAGCAGAGAAAGGACAGCACATCGTCGAGTCACAATATTTAAAACAGCTTGCTATACACAGAGCCTTTTGTGTCTGGGTACATGCCTGGCTTTGGAAGAAAAAAAGATACTGAAAAGAAATTTCAGCATGGGGCACTTTGGCAAACGTCAGGTCACAAAAAGGGAAAAATGTTTTTTGTTTGCTGTTACATCTTTGTATTCAACATTAAAAAGCACTGACTAAAAGCACAAATCACAAGTTTCAAAATAATACATATTTGACAAATATGATAAAGTTACAACACTAATTCCGTGTGATTCCAGCTGACAGCATGATGGGTGTTGTACATACACGCAGCTTCTTTTACAGCTGATACCAGTTCATAATATGCTTCGCATACTGTCTAAAACTCTCCCCATAGCTGAAGAATTCTAACAGGCCTAGCTTCTTAAGTTTTATGTGCAGCAGAACTGTAGACGTAACCAATTGTAATATGCTGCAAAAACGTAGCTAAACTTCCAGACAGTGCATCAGACCATGGTGACTTAGAAACTTTTTAGTTGTTGGCTTATGGCCTTTTGATGTCTTTTGGCTTGTGACCTACGAATCAGCATTATCAACATTCTGGTTTTCATAATTAAAAACTAATTGCATGCCCAGCATGTTTTGAGAACTCCTCCAGCTTTTTACAATTTTCTACAAAAATCTGACTTAAGTACATAGAACAACATTTTAACTCCATGAAAAAAAAAAAAAAGAAAGAACTCTAAAGTAACAAATCAGAAAGAAATCTGATTAAGTTATCTGAATTTGTGGTTTTTTAAATAAAGTATTTCAAGAAAGAAGTACTGAAATAGATGCTGCAGATGAAAAGAATTCTCTCTCAAAAACCTTGATTTACCTGGAATAAGAAAAAAAGTATTTGCATATGTATCTGGAGTATAAAATATACATATTTATAACATGTGGTGAGAGTACTATGGAAAGATTCTAAAATGAGAGAACCTCTTTGAACAACAACATTAAATTGCAGCAGAACTCCTGAGTGTACTAAGATTCTAACAATCAACAAATAAAGGCTTTTACTAGCATGGCACATAATGAGAGCTACTGTGCAAGACATAAAGGAGACAAATCTGGTAGTTTAACTCAGTGGATTATATCATTTACTTAAATGGTAAATAAGTTTGTCCAAAGTAATGCTTGTAAAAGCTGCCATATAACTATTAAGCAGCAATTATGATCAATGCGTTTTTAGAACAAATATGTCAGAATTTAGGTGGGATGCAGCTGACACAGAATGCAAGGTTTAAACAGATGCTTTTTATTAAGCCATGTTAAATGCTATTCCTCTAAATTAAGTACAAATTCCTGGCTCGATAAGGAAGTGATACAAATTTCCAAAATGACAGATATACTCTATTTGTTTTGCATTTTATGGGGAACTTTTTGTATTTCCAGACATGCACCATTTTTTCCTAACACATACTAGTAGAGGATATTAAATCAAATTAAATCATTAAATCAAAAGCCCTGTGCAAACCTGCAGACTGAAAGTCAGGACTCTTTCATTAAACAATATTCAGCGAAGAAAAGACTTCAAATTCTGGTGACAGTGTCCAACGTGCAAAAGGAAAAGGGGCACTGCCAGAAACTCCCATCTTTGAGGGGAAAAAAATACAAATTTTGTCTTTGTATAAAATCCAGTGTTTTAGTTGGACTTGTTTTAATATAATTATTTTGCTGTTGGTCATTCTTGTTTTGCTTGAAATTGATGAGACCTGTAATCAGCTGCAAATCCCACTGACATACATGTACATGTAACATCGAATAAAGCCACTTCAAAGTCCGAGTTCTAGATCTTTGGCTCTGGAAAAAAGTCAGTAATCAGCCCTGCCTTATGCAGAATATCTTTCCCCTTTTTCTTACCTATGGCATATCTAATAAAATCGTGAAGCTCCCTCTAGCTCTGCAGAGGAGCTTAACTGACCAATGTTCCTTTACAGTTCCTTCCCATTTTGAAAAGCAATATTGAGAGAGAGCAAGAGGAGTATTTCCCTTACATAATAAGTGTTCTTGTTTTCATTCAGCAGTGTTTTCAATTCTGCAGCTTGAAAGGACATAGATAATGTGTGAGAACATCTGCTATGAAACACAGAAAGTTAAATACGGCTTATTATTGCACAGCATACTGAAGAGCCTCTTAATAGTTTCCAACTTACACTTTGTTTACCAAATTCTAGTTTGAAATCTTACACTGTTTGACAACCCAGCCATGTATGTATTGAAACACACACACGCACACAAACACACCTCCATTCCACTTTCCAATTACTAAATGCAAAATAATGTAACAAAGAATGATAATACCATAGCCCCATTTTAGAACCCAGATTTTAAGTAGAGTGTCTTAGTTCAAAACCAATTTGTTTGTATACACTGGTTTTCCAGAAAACCAGTAATGCCAGTAGTAATTTGCTGACTGTATTTTCACCTACCATAATATTTACACATACCATTTGTAATGGCTATTATTGTTTAATCTCCACTGCATTTCAGTATTGGATACTATGGAATTACAGTTATTTAGCAGGCTATAAATAATGTAGCTGGCATGTGCAATTGATATTTAAAATGTCTTATGACAACTGTAAAAGCCTCATTACAGACTAGCAAATCATTTCTAACAAGCAAGTTCAACTGACAAATACCAAAGCAAACCTGCAGTCTACACTGCAAGCATGTTTGTTTTATTTAAATGATACACGTTTAATGCAGTGTGCAATGGACGATCCATACCGACTATAAATAAGAAAGAAAGCGAACTTCCAAAGTAATACGGCTCTTATGAAGTTTTCTAAAATAAAATTAAAAAAAAAGGAAAAAAAAGGAAAACTCAGTAACAACAAAAAGAATAGCTTACTTTCCCCTCCCCCCTTTATGAGCTAGTGTCCAATTTCTTCTTTTCAGAACAGCTGTATTATCCAACTTAAGTTGCTCTGCTAATTTCAGTCCCACAAGGACTAACTTGGAAGGCAAAAAAGTACTAGAAAAGATCAATTTGCTGGGAAAGATCAAATGAGAAAACTGTGGGGACAGCAGCAGGTCAGAGTGTGAAGAACTAAGCAGACCTGTTCTTCATTAACTTAAGCTCTCTTGGGACGTCACACACTACCTGTCCATGGGCTTATTGAACCGCCTAACCCTCATCTCTGTACCATTCTTCTGGGCCCAAGTGAATCATATCCTGCTGCTGACAAGTTAGCAGGGGACTGCGGCTGCAACATGAAAGTACTTTTTTTTCTTGTCTAAATCAGGCAGATTTTTGAAAAGACGACACAGCACTGACTCGTGACATGGCAAGATGAAATGAGAGGTCTGGGCTGGTCTTCGAGCTGTGCAGATAAAAGTAATCAAATGACACTCCTGGAATGCAAATTGGCATTCTTGACTGCAGCAATTGCACAACCATGAAACATCTCTGACAGCAAGCAAGATTAGGACAAAATGTTATGTAAAGCACTGAACTCAAAACTCACCAGAAAATTCAAACTGTAACACTTACATTTTAATATAGCAAGTCATCTCTGCTTTTGTCTGTTCCTTTAGTTTGTTTAATGTAAACATATACCCGTCTTCACAAATGTCTCAAAAACAAAAATGCACTGTGATTAAAGACACAGATCTGCTCATTTTTTTCCCCTAAAATGTCACAGTCTTGTATTTTTACAAAATAATGTACAAAGGCAGGGTTTTTTCTGCTCTGTGTGTAAGATGTGTGCTTAAGGAACACTTTCACAATCCCAAGTCTTAAAAGGATTTTCAAAATTTGCTCATAACAAATTAGTTTATAATTTACATTTAGATTTTCCTGCATCTGGATAAAGACGCATCACTTGAAATATTTAGTAAATTTTAAAATTCACGTGCTTTAGGAATTTAAAACAGAACATACATAGAGCTAGACGGTTCATTAATACTGGACAGCTTAAAATGAAACTACAGTGTATCAGACAGCTCATATGCCCCATTAAATTTCAGATTAAAAATTCCTGCAATTTTTAAGGGCAAGGAAAGTTCCACTTACTTTTACAGGAACTTGGTATTCTTGTGCAGATCTGCTGATCAGGCTTATTAAATATTACTGTATGAAATGAACTCAGTAATTAAACTGTGAACATTTGTACTCCAAAACCATGACAAAAATGCCACCCCATTTTAAAATTTGTCTATGGAGACGGGTTGTAATACAGAGGGGAAATGGAAGATAATGAGAAATAAAAGTCCCCTTCCACTAAAAAATATTTCAACGACTGCTATGCATGGCTAATGTACAGGTTAAGAAAAGAAATATGTAATATCCTGCTTTGATTTCTTACTTAAAAATAGCTTCAAACCATTTTAACTGTCGACCAGAAACACACACAAAAAGACACTCGTTGCCACTTTAATCCTGGGTACAAAGGATTATTACATGATGTCTTTTGTGCATCAATTTTACAACAGCTTGACTCTAGGGTAAATGGGAACCATCATAAATCGCATGCTGCTTTCAAAACCACTTTAATTTCTGTCAGCGTTACTGTAACCACAGTCCTGGGCACATGCTGCTTCCCCCTCCCTTTTTTTTTTTTTTTTTTTTTTTATTGTTGCCTACATTTGACAGTTGCATCTCCTACACTCCAATTGTACCTTTGATCACCGAAACAAGACATGTCATGTTAGGCAAAGAAGGGAAAAATATAAACCCTCCATCTCAAGCTCTCTATCCACACAGATATATTCTGTACCTATAGTTTCAGTGCCATATATACATACATACATAAACGTCCATATACATACATATGTGTATGTATGTTCATATATACACGTACATATGTACATACATATACACACACGCGTATGTATATTTGAAGCAGACAACAGATATATAACATCCCTGGAGTGAGGTGACAAAAGCTGACTGAAAGCAAGGCAGCAGTCAAACAGCGATTGAAAATACACTACTTCATTGAATACAGGCTGATCGCTGTTCATCACTAACTGAGGTCAGTCCACTTGTTAATACGAAGTTATCATTATGCATGTTAAGTGTAGTCATTGCTCTTTAAACGTGCTTGTTCTTCACAGCTGTTTAACCTATCCTCAGATCACAACCCAGACAAACGGACTTCAGTCAAATGAGGTCCTCAGTCATTTCGATTTTAAATTTTGAAATTAAGAGGTCGTGAAAGCCCAAATCCTGCTTTGCAAAACCCTGCTGTAAAGGAGACGTGCATTTGCACAGCGTATGAAATAAGCAGCAAAAACTTGCTCAAAGTTGTTTTTCTGGGGCTCCCCCCTGCCTTTTACAGTTAGGGCATCAGCATAACTCTGCAAGTTTTGCTAACAATCGCTGATTGGAGAGGTGCAAACTGCAAGCACATGCACAACAAAAAGAAGAGTTACAGAGGGAAGGTGGATTTATACTTCTGTCTCCCTGCCTCAAGCGTTGTTTCACACGCAAACACACAGTTCCTTCCCCCGCTCTCAAAGTTTACCTTTTCATTGCGTGCAAACCTTACTCATTTCCGAGCAGAAGGTGGTGTCCAAAAAAGATCAGACCACCGTATGTCCGATTCAACCCCACTCCACCTTTACTCTCCCTCCCTACATATGCACGCACTTTTTTTTACACTAGCCCCTCATCTTTAGTGGTGGGAAGGAGGCGGTAAAAAAGCATGTGGCCATCCCATTTCAACCCCCCGAACTCACTTAAAAGTTTAGCACAGCCTCTTAGTCATTTTTTCCCCCAATCCACGCAGCAGAGGGCTCATTTATTTATTTATTATCCTCCTCCTTCGCCTTGCCCGGCTGCTTGGTTATTTGAAGGCTGAAACACACCAGATAGCGAGCAGGGCTGCTTGTGTTACTGCACAATTTATTAATCAAACCAAACCAAAGTAAAGGCTAGAATGAAAACGAAAGGCTGCTGGAAACTTCTTACCATCTCTGCATGCTGGTTGTCAAGTGCACCCCCTGTCTCTCGATCTCCTCTCAGCGGCAGTGCCTGCACCCTTCCTTTTGCCTCTGGGCTCTCAGCGCCTTTCTCTCTTTCTCTCTCTTCCTCTCTTCCCCCCCCCACCCCGTCTCTCTCCCCCCACCCCCACCCCCCACCCTCACACCTTCAGGTGATTTGAACTAAAAAAGAAATTTAAAAAAACAAAAACACTCCCCCTCCCCCAAAAAAAACACCCCGCAGCAGCAGTAGCGACAGTCTCTCCCTCCCCCCCCGCCCCCCGCGCCCTGTCTCTCTCTTACTCTTCCAAAACTTCAGCCCCCAAAGTTCAGCCCGAGCAGCAGAGAGAAAGAAAGAGAAAGAGCTTTTAGCGGAGAGCTGGAAGTGATGGGAGGAGGGACTCAGGTTCGGGTCAGAGCCTCCACAGGTTGGTTTGTTGTTGTTGGGTTGTTTGGCTGGGGAAGGGGAGGCCGCGGGGGGAGGCTGCGAGCGGGTCCGAGAGGGCAGCGCTGCTTCCTCCCAACCCCACGCTCCCGGGCGACGGCGGCAGGGAGAGGCAGAGGGAAAGAGCAGTGGGGGGGGGGGGGGGGGGGCGCAAAAGCAGTAACCCGCTGTGCCCCGTGTCCCGTCCGCCCCCCGCCCCCGTCCCCCCTCCCAAACTTTCTGTGCCAGACCGGGGCTGCGGCGAGGCCGCCCGCGCCCAACTGTCAAAAACGCCCAGCGGCCGCCGCCAACTTTGTGGCGAGGGCGGCCGGCGGCGCGGCGCGGGGCTGGCCGCCCCTCTCTGCCTCCCTCGTCCCTCTTTCCCCTTCCCGCTCCTCCGCCCGGTTCCTCCCCGCAGCGGCTGCAGTCTCTCCCGCTGCTTCTCCTCTTCCTTATCAGCTCCAGGGGCCGCTGGAGCGAGCGAGGGAGCGAGAGGCGGCAAGGAGAAAGGTGGAGGGAGGGCAGAGAGAGGGGAGAGAGACGGTGGAAAATGAAGCGTAGCCCAGAGGAGGGGGTAAGCAGCCGGAACGGGAGAGGGGAGAGCGTTAGAAGGGAAGCGAAAAGTTAGGCAGATGGAAAGTTTTCGCTCGTGGTGCCCGTTTCCCGCTTCCCACCCATTGCTCCATCAGCTCCCGGGGCTCTGCGGCGGCGGCTGCTGCTGCTCGGTGTGGGATCTGGAGAAATTTTTGTAAAAGGGTGGGTTTTTTTTTTTTTTTTTTTGGTTGGTGGGGGGGGAAGGGAGGCGGGAGGAGGTGAGCCGTCACGGTTGTACGTTTGCAGGGAACAGACAAGAGTCACATCTGTGTGTGACACGGAGCCAAACCGAGCGAAACCCTGCCCCGGCGACGCCGGGGAAACGCAGGCGCTGCGGCCCTGGGCGCGCAGGCACACAACGGCCGCCGCGCGCGCCCTGCGGGAGCGCGAGCGGGCGCGCGCGGGCGGGGGGGGGGCGGGGAGGGCCCTCCCGCGGCCCCACACGCACCGCCCGCCGCGGGGCTCTGCCCGCCGGGACGGGACGGGACGGGACGGGACGGGCGATGCCGTTAGCTGCCGCTTCGCACCGGCGACCTTTCCGCCCGGCTGCGGACCCGTCAGTCCCCTCTCGGCGCCTTCCCCGGCCAAGCCGCTCTTCCCCCCCGCTTGCAGCCGATTTAAAGCGTTCTCTCTCACAGCCCCCCTTCCCCGCTCACGGCGTTGAGGGGGTGGCAGACACCTTCTGCGTCGGGTGGGTTCCCTGACAAAGGGAAGATGACAGCGATCGTGCTTTATCTACGACTACTGATAGCCGAGCCTATCAGTCCAACCCGCGTGTCCTGCCTGTGAAGGTGCTGAGGGTCACTAGTGCTATCAAAATTGGCTCCCTTCCTCAGGCTCTGTATAAACACGAGATTAGGACTGGATCTTTAAAAAGTGAACGTGAGAAGAACCTTTCAGGTGACATGAAATACAAATACTAGGACGTTTTGCCTCCTGCTCCCTTTTGGTGTGACTGGACACTTTGATGACCCAGCCAGCACTTAGAAGAATCGAGAGGAGACGTGTCAAGTACATGAAATAGGCAGCTGCTTGGCACTGATGATTTTTCTTGCATCTGCTATGGACTAAAACCACAGCAAACTTTTAATGTAACGCACGGCATGTCCCCGTGAATTACCAAGTTTCCAGGCTTTTTACTGGATTTTGCTGTCATTGTTGTCATATGTGCATTTCCTATGCCTGTCAGAAGAGGAAAGGGTAAATGATCTATATTAGTATCAAAGCCAGGCTTTCACAAAAACTGATTGGATACATCTCAACGTTATCTGTGTTTCTGTGGAAATTTCATTCTGTTTTCTGGGTATTTGTCAGATACCTTCATTAAGCATAATACATACCAGCTTATGGACAGGATTTGCAGTGCCCACACTTCATCAGGATTAGTTTCGATCCTTGAGCTGTAGAGAGCATGTTTCAGGCTCAGACAAGGATTCAAAAGGATTTTGCACTTTTTAGGATTTTGCAATTTTTTATACCAAGTACTATGACCAACAAAATTTTGAGTAATTTATGGTCATTCTAAAAAATATTCAGAGGACTAATTAAGCCATGTTTTGATGCGTTTTCTGTCAAAGGGGAGAGATAAGAAAAACCTAGTTAATTATTTCAGAGCCACATTTTATCGTACATAAAAACGCATTTGCCCTTTTGAACCAGTGAAGGGCCAAGAAGTTGCCAAAAAATTGTGTTCACACAGCCCCCTAGTGGTTAAAGCCTTGACAAGTTCACATGCATGCCTCCTGACATGAAGGAGGGAGGGTCCAAGCAAGCTCGATGCAGATTAAAAACAAACTGCTGTAACTTAGCTCGCAAAAGGCATGGTCACCTGCTAGAATAAAGACATGCCATGCCCATTACAAGGCTAATCTTTACGGTGCAATTTCACAGAAGTGAATCAAAGGCTATAAACACTTACAGGTTTGTGAAAGAAAAGGCTTATAGTAGGTAGACAGCCATTCAACTAAATTTAAAACCAGCTTTCCTTGCTACATTGGAAAAGTGAGATTTTTTTTAACTGGGGCTAGGCATTTGAAGATCTCCCTATATTCACTAAACCAGTAGGTTACAGTGATAATAACCTATTTCACACACTAAAAAATTTTATCTGAGCTCTGATCTATCATTTCAAACAAAGAACCTATTAAGTGTAACACAATCATTAATAGCTTCCAGTTACTTTATTTTTAAAGATTTTAAGTAATTTTTTATGAAAAATAACTGCCTTCTGGAGTTATTCCTTTGTTATCTTGCTTGATATTTAATTCAGCTTTTTTAAACCTCCTTTTTTTTTTCTTCCACCTGTCAATAAGCCAGTGGCTTTTGTATTGACAGTATATTACAGCCTCTTGAAACCTGCTGGGGAGGTAAAATAGCTGGAGGCAAGTTGGCTGTTGGGAGTTCTGATTCTTGGGTTGACAGTATGGGATTACAGGATAAACATTGTGGAATAAGACATTTCTGCTCAAAGGATCATCAGCAAAATACCTAACTGGTGACATTTGAATATACATCATCATTAGACTTCAAACTGAACAAGCTCCAAGCTTTTCAGAAATTTTGCATCTTTCAGAATCACACTTGCAGTCACATACAGGATAGTCTTTTAAATTTGCATTCAGTTCTTGCTTTCAGATATGCCTGCTGTGTGGTATATTCTGAGATAATCCCAAGAAGATACGGCTCTTGTTAAAATACTATACGATCCACGTGCACAGTGACTTTTGTTTCTTTATATTGCTGCCCTGATGGTGACATCAGCACACATCATAGATATTGCAGGAAATGCCAACATATTTTTAGTTGTAGTTCAATGAACACCTCAAAAAACAACGTACAAACTCAAGCTGTGTCACAGGACTGTCTTATGACTTCTCAAAGTGTGTAATTATCTTAACTTTTGGAGATGGTATGTAAGGTTTCAGAAAGTAGGAGCAAAGCCTAAACTTTTCCTTGCTTTTCAGACAATGATATTTGTTAGTGAGGAGAGCAGTGTCTCTAACAGTTTCAGCCTCATCAACAGGAATATCTATCCTATACAGAAAATACTTTCTCACTGTAGTTTTCTTTCAAAACCAGTTATAACTACCACAGGGAATTAGTAGTACTCAGTGGTCTGAGATTAATTAGCATGAACAAAGTTAGTTGGTTATTTTTCTTCACTTTTATTTTGATTTTTCAGATTGGAGCACTGCGATGTTGCAAGTTGGAGATAGAGTCTGAGTAACTGCAGCTTGAGAGGAATGCGAAGTATAAGTCACCTAAATTGTGATGTCTCCAGAGTGTGGTATTTCTCTGCTGCCTTGATCTTCCTTCTCACTGAAGGAATTCAGGGTTTACTTGGATCTTCTGCCCATTTTGCAAACCTGGAGGTGCAGTCCACAGGATGTGCACAACCAACAGAGCAGAGGCGGGGCATAAAGCACCAGTAGGTTATAAGGGGCTATAGCAACATATCAAACTGGAATCCTCCATGGTGACAAGGTGAGAAAGAACACTTCTAGAGAACAGAATAATTGAAATGTAAATTAAAAACCCGTTTACCAGTAGAAAGAATCTCCAACAGAGAAATTATGCCCAGTCCTGAATATAAAACCTATTTTTGGTAATCCACAACTAGTAAAGCGGAAAAGAATCCAATTCAGCATAAAAATAACCATCAACATTTTAAACCAATACCATTATGAAGTCCTAATTTGGTTATTTATTTTATTCAGAAATATGGTTGTAGCATCCATATGCATACTGAACATTTATATTAAGTTCCTATGCCAAGTATTAGTTTACAATAGGTAGCATGGCTTATAGCATGACTTACACAAAAGGTAGGCTCCTACGTCCCATTAAAGATTTCCCTTTTTTCATTTTCTTTCTTTTTTTCTACTTTTTAAACGTTTTTATTTGAGTTTTATCTAGTCAATCTTTCAGGTTCTGACATTTTGGGAGAACTTCAGCCGTTCTTAAGAATCTAACTAGGAAAGACTATCTGTGCATTTATTATAAAAAGGGTCTAATGCTTTCCCAGGCAAACTATAATTTCCTGGTATTTTAGAGCAAGAGTTTGAAATTTGACCTGATGTAGGCAGAGGAGGAAGGATACTACTTCTGGAGTTCACCTAAACTTAGCCATGGATCACAAGGACCTGAGCCAGGAATTGAAAAACTAGTGACCAACTGTAAACATTTTGTTTAAAGTGAGTTGCCTGGGATTACACAGGAGCTCAGAGACAGGGGTAGAATCAAATTCTCCAGGGTGGGATTTAACTGCTTCATCTGCTTTCACTGTAGGTCTGTCTTTCTCTTTCTGTCTCATTCATCACATACCTTAAAACTTCAGCAATAGATTAAGCAGGAGTCTTAAGAAAGAAGCTTTATTCATTATACAGACACTCATTTCCATTTAGAGAACATCACCCATTCTGTGTACTTCATACAGACAGATCTCGCAGGGGGAAAACAGTACACTATCATATAATTTCAGTCACTGTGTACTCATCACATGAAAGGGCTGAATTAATGTTGTGTAGATGCTTGTAATGATAACATTTCTTAACTTCTGAACACATAACTTTCTAACCCCTGTTAACCCACTGACAAAATTCAGTATAAAGTTCATGAATGTATGTCAAATAATAATACAGATACTTTAGTTTTCTGAGTCAAAAAGCATTTTTGTCATTTAGGAAGTAAATTTAAAGCAGCTAATTATGTTTCCTTTGCCTCTTGCACTAAAATGCTGAAGGTGATTCAAAGTCTTTCCAGCACTTAAGTATTGCTAGATCCTCCCAGTCATAATAGTGTTTTTTGGAGATGAAAAAAGGTGGTCTGCAGCATGTCCATCTTTTTTCTTTTCGTACCATATCCTCTGTACCCAATCTTTTCTAAATCTCTTTTAGAGGTTGCTACCACACAGTTTGATTTATCCTAAACTTTCCCAAATGCATTAGCAGATGTTCTTAAAGACAAACGTGCTTCCAGTACTTTATGACCTCAGCTGAAAGAATATATATTAAAAGCAATAGATATAGATGTTACTTTGTAGTTCTACAACAGCTTTTGTAAGGGACATTAGAAGGTTTTAAACATGAGCGAAGAAGTGTTCAACCCACTTTAGAGATGAAAAGAATATAGTGCAATAAGTTTCAGCAACTTGCTTAAAGTAGTAAAGAAAGTAAAAATATATATTTTGGATCTATTTGCTAGTTCTATGGTTGTCCTTTTTCTAATAAGAATACACACATTTACATTTAAGAGCTCTCTAGATTGAAGTTTGTTCTTTCTTTGTCGTCACTTCCAATCTCTGTCCATCAAAATTGTTTTCTATAGCTCAGTAATTGCTAGTCAGAGACCACACGTAGTGTTCTATACGCATTCTGGAATATGTCTCAGCTTATCTTGTATAACACTTGAGGGTATTTTTCCCAAGTGAATCTCAATGTTTTTCAGTTCTCTTAGTGTGTTACCATTTGTTTTCCTCATATTATTCCAGTCAAAAGTGATTGCCTTGGAGAGTTTGTTGTAAGCGTGATGGGAAAGTCTCTTTTTTTTTTTTCTTATCCAGTTTAACTGCTTTAGTCTTGAACTGTAATTGTTGATGGGATTTTACTTCTTTTATCCCGGTATCTTACAATGAGCATTCATGCACTTAGCTTGCTCTCATACATAAGCTTTAACAAATAAAGTGCCCCACTCACAGTTAATAGTGATTGGTAGCTCAGTATCTTAAGAGCAACAAAAATGTCAAATGTAATATTGCAGGGTAAGTCACAAAATCTGTCATGTCCAGTCTTGAAAGACTACTGCTGAGATTTCCCTAATTTTAGCAGAACAATTTTTCTGCTATTTATACCTTGCTTAAATGGAGACTTAAAATGAATGTGGCAACCTAAGCTGAATACAGTACAGAACATTAAAGCAGGCTTTAAATAATGTCACATAATGATTCCTCATGCATCATAACCTCTTTATTCCTCTTTTATTACTTTTATAATTACTTCAAATATTAACATAGAATCTGATCTTCATGTCAAGAGAAAGAAAAGAAGGCAGAAGAATTGACAGCTTGATCCTTGCCTTCTTTCCAAAGACCAGGTTTTAGATTTTGACCTCTGCTAGCAGAGGTTTCAGCTACTCTAACTGCAGGTACTTCATCTTGTTTGAACTTGAGCTTGGTTCTAAGCCTCACGTCCAAACATCTAGTTAGAGTGCCAGATACACTCACTGCTGTTTAGTGCAAGTACTTTGTTGAGGACATCTACTAGACTTATTTTCTTTTGCACATTGTGGCCAGGTGCAATTGCAAAAAGAAGCTGTAGACTTTGCTATAGGCATTGCTTAAAATCTGAGGAACCTGGAGAAAGTAGGAAATAAAAATACTGTGTCCAAAAACTACTTTCCTTTTTAAAATACTTTTTCCTCCATGCACTTCTACCACTGAATCATAAGCCAAATACTGTTTGGAATTTGACAGTGCTATCCAGATAGAGCTCTGAATTTCCTTTCTCTTCTTTGGCTGCCCCACTTTCAGTTAGTTTGATTTCGCATTCAAAGGGTTGGTCTTGGTCTGCAAGTCTGTGGATGTCCTAATTGTATTTTCTGAATTAAAAATACTAAATTGACCCCACCTGTGCATGTGTGTGTGTGTATATATAAAAAACCGAAATGAATAAAGGGAATTTATTCCGTGTGCATTTGGATAGACAAGGAGAATAAGGGAAATAGTAAACTGTTGGCTAAATAGTTGTGTTTAAAACCTTGAAATGTTTTAGAGTCAATTCAAAATTCAAATGTGGGTCTTTCAGCATTTGTAACTCATCTAGTTCATGAGTTTCAGTTATGCAGGGCAGGAGAGTCTTTCATTATATTTGATTTCAAGGACAGAAAAATGTGACTTGCTACTAAGAAAGTTAATTTACAAATATGCTTAGAGAGACTTTCTGTACTCCACCCTGTCAGTACTGTATTGAATACCTCTCTCAGAGGAGAGCTAGATGTGAGGAGGACAGGGCAATGGCTCTAAAGAAGAGACAATGGTAGTCACCATTTGAAGGACTGCAAGGAACTCTTCTTTTTGAAGTACTCTCCCAGAAAGGCTGGCTGTTCTTAGAATATGGCATTAAGTCTGTAGCAACTGAGATTCCCTTTGTAAAATTATGCTGTATATGGTGAACATTTTAATTTGACCCTCTCTTTCTGATTTCTTGGTGCATCTGAAAAGCTTGCATATTGCATGTACCTGCTGCCCTATGAATTCTGCAAACAAATACACTGCGTACAAGCAAAAGACTTACTTATGTTTACTTTACTTATGTAAAAAAATTGGTAGCACTCTGATTGCCTTTGTAATCTAGACACCATAATTTTAAATGTTCTAGTTCTCAGAAGCATTAAAACAATTATAATAGCTGCTGCAACAAAATATAAGCCATATAATAACACACACACACACCCTCCACCCTCAGTCTTGCTCTGAAAAACAGCTTGAAAACCTGTTCCAGTCTAAGGTGGCAACCTTGTTCCACAGATCACCCTGATGAGGTCAAGTTTCTTCTGTCTGACCTGTTGCTGCCAATTAATGGGTATTGCACTGATAGCAAACTAAATATATTCTAAAGAAGAAATGCCACAAGCTGTGAGATAAGAATTATGACAACTCTTACACAATCAAGATCTCAGCAGCAGTTATTTCTCATCTTCATGGTGGTGACATGATTTGGTTCGGTGACACGACTAGCACATAAAATATTTGAACTTAGTCTACAACTGAATAATCACAGAATTAGCTGAATCTTTAGATACATATGCCTAGTAGCTACAGTCTTGTGGGTTTTGGTGGTGTGGAAACTGCATGAATCCAAGCTTTATTGTCAGTGCCTCCCATAACATTATTGCTATTTCCTGTTTCAGTCTTTAATAATATAGGATAGGTTAGGGTTTCAATATGTTTTCATCTCCTTTTTTTTTTTCCTCTAAAAGTTTAAAGAATGGTTGAAATACAGTCCAAGTCACATTTTTGAAAGGAAGCTGGATAGTTACTGTCTGCATTCTTCTAACTCATTTCACATATTTCTCTTGAAAGACAAAAAGTACTTCTTTGTACCTTCTTCAGTTTCTTTGTGTTCTTATTCCTTTACAGACCAAACACAGACGCATACACAAGCATTGCACAGGGCTTTGTAAGAGATGTTGATAGAAATGAAATCATTACTTCAAAATGGAAGCTAAAATAAATCCTATATATGAAAGGAAGGATGCTCTTTCATTGGAGTACCACATTTATGCAGAGGAAAGACACAGATATCTGGTCCTCAATGTATAGTTTTAGGAGGCATTTATTCAGGAAATCTGTTGTAGAAACATACCAGTGCTACCAGACTCCACAGGAAAACGCTATTCATAGTGAGTGCAACTAACTCAGAATACCTCATTTTGTAACAGAGAAGCATCAAAACAAATACATAATGGGCTACTCCTAGCTCTGAAAATGCTTCACTCTCTACTTGTCGTATTCAAAACAATTTTACTCACCTCCAGCCTTTAAAGCACTTTATGGTATTATTATAAAGGCTAGGCCAATAATTTAGGTTCTGAATTTAATCACTGATACCAGCAAAAATAAATCCGCCAATATAAAGTAGTAACGGGTTACTGATATTGTGCCTTTTAGATGAAAAGCAGGTATTGTGGTGGTGAGCAAGAGACACAAACCATTCAGCGTCACCACTGTATAAAACAGAAATAAACTTGATTTTAAACTGGATATGTGCAGTCTGTATGTCACCTTGAATTGATGGAATTGCAGAGTTTTGCATCTGGATGACATCTCAGGACTTTTAATCCATTTTGAGACAAGTTTAGTATGTGTAGAACAGCTCTAAGAGATGTTGGTCCAGAATGTTCTAGAAAATGCCACTATACCCTCCATCCTACTCCAGTACTTCACTACCTTTAATGTTAGATTTCCCTCATAGCTAAACAAAATATTTTTTCCCTATGAATAAACTGAAGCCTTCTTGTCCTATCCTAGACAGATTTCGCAGCAGACTTTTGAACACTGAAAGGCCTTTATCATGTTCTTTTTCAGACTTCCACCTCCCCCATAGACCAAACAATGCCTTTTCCTTCAAGGATTCCTCACAGGTTGTATTTCTGAAAATTATTAGCACTCTTGTTGCTTTTCCCTGAGTAGTACTCAACTTACCATAAATGTCAGCAAGTTCACTGGACTGATTTGCAAATAGTTCTCTAGCTGAAGCCTCACATGATCCATAGACAATAGAGAATTACCTCGTGTATTTTATATACAAAGTTCTCAGTAATAAAGCTCAAAATGGGATTTGCCTTTTAATATCTTACTGATCTAGTCAGTTTATGTTCCACTCCTAA
Organism: Morus bassanus; assembly: GCA_031468815.1. NCBI lineage: Eukaryota > Metazoa > Chordata > Aves > Suliformes > Sulidae > Morus > Morus bassanus. The sequence goes on along the minus strand of CM062600.1, from coordinate 50,912,874 downwards.
CTTGATCTCCCCATCTGTGTTACTGTGATCCACAGTATCCAAGATGCTAGTCCTTTTCTTTTTTTATTTGATTTTTACCTTACTCTGTGTTGTTCTTTACCAGTTACATTTAAATAATCCCTTCTTACCCACTTTCAGTTGTTCAAGACCAGTTTAAACCCTGTCTTCAGAGTTTTTGTAACTTCTTCTACCTAATTGCTGTCTGTAGTTTTTAAACATATAAAATATGTTTTACTCTGCCACCAAAGTTGCTACTAACATGATCAACCTTATCATTGTCAAAATTCCTCTGTTCCAGTAAGCCATGCCATGTGTTCCAAGACACAGCTGAGTCAAGTAGTTGTGACTCTGCTGATCCAAAGATTGCCAGCTCAGTTACAAAAACAGTACAGATATTATCAACTAGGACAGAAACCAAGCTAATAAATGCTTTTACATGATTCTTGAAACCCATTGTAGATAGCCTGGTAGCTCTGTGCAGAATTAGCCTGTATCCTGAAAAGCTTATCCAGTCAGGTTTAACTGCAGCCTTGCCAATAGAGCACAGTGGAGTTACATCAACGAACCAGTGAAGACTTGTGCATTCTTCTCTGAATATTACCTTCTAAGATCTACCCAGGATAACAATTTTTGAGGTTGCTAAGCTCCGGTGGCTTGACATAGAGCCGTACATTCACTTAACATTAGTAAAAACACTGAGCATTAGTAAAAACTAGATCTCCCATAATGACACATTCTCAAGTTTGAAAAATTTATTTCAGATTTCTTGGTATTTCATTCATGCATGGCCCCCTTCTTTATAAAATCACCCTAAGAACAGCAACAGTTCAGCATTTTCCTGCTGTGCGTCTTCAGAGAGTCTTAGATGAAAGATGCTATATTGGCATGAACACAGCTGTCTGTTTGGTCAAGTATGCAAAAGCAGGGAATCAAATTGAAGTCTTTTCAACTGTCTTGCAGACCACTAACCACAGTAAAGATATTTGGCTGGCCCAGAACTAACATGTGATACTTAAGTCATATCCAGACTGGGGATTTCTTAAATCACTGTATTCTCAGGAAGCAATAATTTTTGGACTGAGGGTAGGATGATTGTTTTGTCTTCTTGTAAATCTTTTCAGATACTTGTTGTATTAACAGTATGAAATAAGAGCTCTCTCCAGTGTGATATTCACTAAATGCATCTCATATCACAGCCAAAATTAGAAATTTGTGAAGCTTAGAGGACTGTCTGTTCAGAGTAGAGAAGTATTTGCTTGCAAAAAAGTGTTTATTTAAGCAACAAGAATGAAGTCGAACAGCAGAATTAGACAGCTTTCAGGGAAAGGCTGCCCAAAGATATATAACACTTGCAATGCTTACAGGTATAATGGAAGAAATTAATTTGTCTTGTGCAAACAGTAATAGGCATCTGAATTCAACTTTTAAAAATTGTTCAGCATTTAAAATTGGTTACAGTATTCTTTATTAGTACAGAGCCTGAAGAATAAAAACTTTTAAGCCATGCAGGAAACACAAACAAACTCCACACAAAGGTAGGTTTGGATCTGTGAACTAAATCTATAGGTAGGTCAAGAGCATTAAGTAATTTCACCCTATGTTTTAATGCAGAACTCGGGCACCATTTAATGGGGAATGGGTATACTTCATCCCCTCTTGGTAATTTGTGTTGATATTCATGTGTCTTGTGAACTTTCCTCAGTCATTTGATTAAAATCAGTTCTACTGGCAGTCAGGTTTCCACGCTGAGAGCTAGGAAGGAAAATAGTTATGATTAAAGAGACATACAGCTGCTCTTACTGACCCTGAATAGTTTATTTTGGACACCCTAGATTATGACATTCTTTTCTTTTTTTCCCACTTTTGGGTAAAAGCTTGGGTGTGTGCTTGAAAAAACAGGTCTCCAATGAGGGTGGAGAATGCCCATTTGTTATCTGATTCTGTCTGCTGTTTAGGCAGTGTAGTGTATTTGAGATAAACAGTGAGAAAACAACGTTGCTGGTGGGTTTTGTTTGTTTGTTTTTTTAAGACAAATAAATATATTTACTTTGATTTGCACAAACATAGGGCTCCTTTAGTGTAAGGGACCACAATCAAATTCAGACTAAGTCCTGTTCTACATTTTAAAAGAAATTTCAGACTACATATTTTTATTATCATATTTTTGTGGTATATTAAAATAAATTGTCTTTTTGCTTTCTCTTATTATCGTTGATAGAAGGGCAAATAAGTGGAAGTAGATCATATTCAAAATTCTGTTGAACGCCTGAAGTGAACAAAAGCAATTGCATTTGGTTCTCTTAGAAAGACCTAGTTGTCCATCCCAGGAAGCAGTTAACTACTTTTCAAACACTTCAGAGAAGTTTATGTTGATATTGTCAAATAATACAGTTTACATATCCTTAGCAGATCATCCACATACAAAAACTGTATTGATGTTTAATTATAAGCAAATAAAGAACACCTATTGACACCAGTAATTCAATCCTCAATACTTAGTAACACTGACAGCTGCACTTCTAGACAGTCTACCTGACTCAGGCACTTAGTTTCATCCTACTGCAGAATTTCTTCTTTGAGTACTCAGAATAGCACAGAATTGTTTGTCCCAGTGTATTTTGCCTTCAATACTGATCTAATACTTCCAAGTGACTTATTTAACTAAATGCTTCCTCTCCTTGTTCTAGTTCTGCCATTTTCTCATGTTGTCATTGTCTTCTGCTTCTCCAGTCACCATAGACAGCTGTATTCTCAAACTCTCTCCATTTCTTCCTCTGCTTGTCATGTTAGATGGTATAATCTCCAAAGACTAGTAACATGCAGTACAACTTCTCTTTTAATCCTCTTTCACTCTCTCCCCTTCCATCCTGAGATAAAATTTCTTCCATGAATTAAAAATAAGGAAAAAGATGGAGTATTTCAATGAAACAAAATTGACATGGAAATATATAAATTACTACACTCATTTTCCACATAAAATAACTTATGTAACACATGTTACATTAGTAAATATACTTCTTGCTTTGGAGTGCCTTATAGTAGTGGCAAACATCTTCTGGATCAAAGATGCTATCATCTTAACATATATTATAAATTCTTTGTATCAACAAAAGTACTTTTCAAGATTGCACTTATTTTTACATAGTAACAGAGATGTTATTCATGACCACAGATATGTACCAAATCTGCAAATACTAGAAGCAGTTACTGTAGAGGAGGAGTGGCTCATGGGGCACCTCATGGATTCTTGGGAAAATTGAGTTCAATTTTGTTTTCCTTCTTACTCTTTTTGTGTGACCTCAGTCAAGTTACAGGCTCTTTCTAGTTCAGTTCCTCCTGTGTAAAATGGGTGTTACAAGAAGTTTCCAACTTACGGGAGCAGAGAGATGCATGCTCAGCTAAAGCTATGAGATGGAGACAGTAGTTGTTAAATATACTCCACTGGAATACTCCAGCTTTTGACATAAAGAAAAATTTTTCATCTATACAGGAGATCAAGCTTTCTTGGGACTGTGGAATTCTGTGCAAATCTTACCAATTTCTGCTCCAAATACAAGGTGCATTTCCTGATTTTGTTGCATCTAGTGTAAACATAGGCAAGGTGAATTTTTATATAGTTATAGAAATATTCCAAAAGGCTACAGTGTATGCTATTCTGCTGCTAGGAAGAGGCTGAGAGGGCACAATAGATGATAGGTAGAAGTTACATTGCTGAGACACTGCTGAGATAGAAGGGTAACGAAAAAGCTTGGTGTACAGAATCCATTTAATGGCTTGTAGCAAAGGTAGGCAAATGGAGATGATGATGCAAGGCAACCTAATAAAGTTTGTGAAGTCCACTCTTAAAGGAAAGGAAAAAAATTGAACGTGTAGAACAGATAAAGAAGTATAAGAAGAGCTTGCACATGAAATAAACAGGAATGGACAACAGAGAGGGATATATACTCTCTGTCACTTATTCCTACCTTTCACTTTTTATGTCATTTATGCAAGTAAAAAGTAGTGTCTGATCATTCTATTTCTAGTACAGCTACAAGTGAAAAGCAATCAAATTATTTTACTTTGGAGAACTAGCATGCACAACGCTATGAATTGCATCATGTAGTAAAATAAAACACTATGGTAATGGTCACGATGTCTAAGATGGCTTTTCATTTTCTGTGTGGATGCTTTTCTTCCTTCCCTAAAAGAATGCTCCTAAAACCATTCAAAGGCAACTAGCAAATTGCATGCCTTTCTAACATTTGGGAGAAAAAAGGCTCCTGGTCAATTTACTATCTACTTTAGGTCTTTTTCCTTTATATTACTTCAGAATATGACCAGCAATGAAAAGGCATCAAGACTTCGCAGCAACTGAAAGTTTTGTAATAGAACTCCTGCATCATTACAGGACTTCCTTCCTTCCTTTATGAAAGCAAGTCATTCATACAGTACTCTGAGAAGGCACTATCTACGTAGTGGACAGTACCAATTCACCACAGTTATTTAAGGATATAAAGGTGTTCAGACTCAGGGAGGGGAAAATCTGCAGGGCACCAGATTACAAGTGGTTAGAAAGAGAAGAGTTGATAGAATCCAGCATAGCTGAAGCAAATACAGCAACAGATCTCAAAGGGTATCATCATGGTTTTGGCTGGGATAGAGTTAATTTTCTTCCTAGTAGCTGGTACAGTGCTGTGTTTTGGGTTTAGTATAAGAATAACGTTGATAATACATGGATGTTATAGTTGTTGCTGAGTAGTGTTTACTCTAGTCAAGGACTTTCCCAGCTTCCCATGCTCTGCTAGGTGCACAAGAAGCCAGGAGGAGAGGGGGCAGAGCCAAGGCAGCTGATCCAAACTGGCCAAAGGGATATTACATACCATATGATATCATGCTCAGTGTATAAACTGGGGGCAGTTGGCTGGGGGGGCAGCGTTAGCAGCTCGGGGACTGGCGGCATTGGTCAGCAAGTGGGGAGTGGTTGTATCACTTGTTTTTTTCCTGGGTTTTGCCTCTCTCCCCGCACCTGCTCCTTGTTTTCCTTGTCATTTGATTATTGTTATTATTATTACTATTTTTATTCTTACTATTATTCTTACTATTATCACTATTTGATTTTAATTATTAAACTGTTCTTCTCTCAACCCACGAGTTTTCTTACTTTTGCTCTTCTGATTCTCTCCCCCATCCCAGCCCCGGCGCGGGTGGTGGGGGGGGCAGTGAGTGAGCGGCTGTGTGGTGCTTAGTTGCTGACTGGAGCTAAACCACAACAGGGGTGAAGAAGAGAAAAGTCGCCCATCAGGAAGACGGCAAGTATTGTCACATGGCAAGGGTGGGCAGGAGTCACAGAGAAAACACCAAGAGGCATTTAGTTAACTGCTGACAGAGACTAATACCAGCAGAAAAAGGATCATGTTAGGGTCAGCTGTAGGGTCACTGATTATGGAAAACAAATATTTAGAGGAAAATACACATGGAAAAACATCTAGCCTGTTAGAAAGCCTGGAAACTTTTAGCCTGGTATTCAAAGAAGCTGTGTTCACAGAAATTATCTACTCATTAAATATCAGAGCAAAAAATAGCATAAAGAGACAGAAGAGCTGCCACAAACACCAGCAGTAAGTAATGCATGGGGCACCACAGCAGAACAAGCTCAGGCCTGCAGAAGTAAACTGAGAGCCAGAGAGGATTCAGCTTCAGAGGAAACACCACATGCTAGGTATAGAAGCTCATGGGATTTGTTCTGTATTCTTTTGGACTGCCTATGTAGGGCATGAGTTGAAAATGCCCCTTATTTTATGACAGGTCTTTCCATCTCTTCACAGGTTGGAAAGTATTATGCTAATTTAATAGATAATTTACTTATTAGAAACCTGTCAAATGTCAATGCAACATTAAAGAGACAAAGCTGCAAGGACATAAAGTATCAGGTTTTTACTACTCAAGATAGTGCTGATTATACTTTTCAGGAAGTAGATTCCTATTGACTACTAAGTCCTTGTTCTGAAAGGCCTAGTCTTGATAAATCTCTGACCTCCTCGTTAATCCTTTACTCCCATTTCTTCCTCTGTCCTGAAAATACTGGCTTCCTTGTACAACTTCAGACTGATCAGTCTCTAGTCAGAATAAGTGGTAAGAAAATGGAAACAAGGGTTTTTCCCAGGTATTTGTTCAAGGTTTTCAGGGAATGGTGAAAGATGATCTGACTAAATACCTATATCTGTGGCCAACAGTTCAGCTACTCCATAGTTGCTGCATCCAGCATGTCTTCATTTTTGACTCCAGAAGTTGAAGTATGTCAGTAGAGAAGAGCAGATTCTTCACTTTTGGTGAGGAAAAATGACTTTAGTGACAATCTCACTAACCTTTTATGGGGCAAAGTGGTATTCAGTCACATGTAGGAGGAGAAAACAAGGAAAACAATGGTGATGACAGAAAAAGCATGTTTGGCAGAAGTCTGCACCATTGACATGGGGCCGACTGCAAAAATATATACTTGTGCTTAAGAAGAAAAGGCCAGACAGTAACATGTCTTTTGTTCCTGTGATTTTTTTTCTTTTTCCTCTTGATACTGGCTAGGAGAGGGGAATAAGGAGATAGAACCATACAATCTCTTTCCAGTGGAAAGAATGGAAGACAGGAAGGAGACATCTTTGGATGTAAGTATAAGATCACACAGCTTAATAGCCCCCAAGGGAGCAGATATTTCTACAGAAAAAAAAAAGGTCCTCAGCGATCCCAATGACAAAGTAACCCTGGTTTTAGAAGCTTCTATTTCTCACATCAAAAACTAACAAATGGAGTAGTAACAGAGGCTCCTGAGGGATGTGAGTAAACTGAGACCCCCAATGAGCAGTATGCATACCATTCAGGGAGAAGTAAAGATCATCCAGTTCAGTGTGCCAGAGTGTTTACAGCATACATCCCAAGTTTCTCCTCTGCACTCTGCTGAGGCTTTTGCCAAATCCCTACATACATTAAAAACACTAACCACACTCTGTACTTGCTTGACAGACTGTGTATCAGGAGAATACAAATTCAACCTGGATACTAAATTTTTCTAGTGTGTAAACCAGTCATATACAAGAATGACCAGTAGTGATTAAGCTATGGTACTACACAGAAGTTCCTCCATGTGAATTGAATTAATTGATTTATTAGTAGCAAAATAGCCAGGTGGGTCAGGCTAATTAAGACTATGATTGCTAATTGCCAACACTAGGGACAGTATGATTGGTTGCAGAGGCAGTAGATGCAGTCTGTTTTTAACAGCTCTATAAACTGCTAAATAGTTAAGACTGGGAAAATAAAATAGGGGAGAAGATGTTGCTGAGGATGGAAGTGTAACTCATTGTAGGCTCCATTTAGATGAGGTGAAAGCAACCAGTCGTATAGAGAACTTTTCTCATTCCTCAGTGCTCTAGTCCGGTGGTCTCCAAAGTGGGGTGTACACAAGATAATCCACTGGGGTGCAGGAAGAAAATATTTTTGTACCATTAATAAATAAATTATTATAATTAAAGTGTTTCATTAGTCTTCATCTCATCCTTTTGTAATTCCTTTTTTTTAAAATATTTTACAAGGTACATGATATGTTAGTATAGTAGAACATGTATATAATTTATAAATTACATAGGCATGCATGATCAAAAACATTTGGGGTCCACTGGTCTAGTTTAAAGTTCAGAATATTTTTTGCTCAGGTTTCCAGTTTTCTGTGTATTTCAGTCTTTCTGGTATACTGGATAATGTCAGGTAGTTTGGCTGCCAGGTTTAAGTGTTTGAAAGAAAAAAGCAATACAATGTGGTTGTTGGTATTTGTAAAACTTAAGATTTTAACTTGACATTCACATGCATTTAAAACTGAATGTTTCTCTATAATGCTTCATCAACAATACAGTATAACTGTAAAGCCAAATGGGACCAAATGATTGAGATTGCTTGACTAAACAAATGCTATGGAGAAAGTGCTGGCTGGGATTGTATGATCTAAATTTGGAAAATCTATTTTAATAAGCCTATATGATCATAGCTTTATTAAGCCTAGAAAAAATCCAAATAGCATGCATATTGCTGAAGGCTGAGGTTTTAAAAACTTAGATTTTGTAGATTGAAGAAATAAAAAAGACCCACAACATATTTCCATCTATTGAACTGCTATGGAAGATGTTTTATAGCAATATCAACATTGTGATTTTTGAAGCATTTGTTATTCTGTACCCATCTAATTTATGCTAAATTAATTCCAAAAAGATATGTCATTTTTTATACTGAATATTAGGTTCCTCATACTTCCTTTATTAAGCACTACATAGTTCTGGATGTTCCTGTTCTTAACATCTCTCTCTTTTTTTCCCCTCGCTGGTAAATGAACCAGAAAATTTTCTCCATTAAAACAGGATCCTTGTTCCTTTCAGCTTGCCTGCCAAAACTGGTGACCTCCGTGGATGCCAACATAGGTGCTGTAGAGTGAACCAATTTCTAAAACTTACTCTCTGTTGATAGCGACATTCAGAAAAGGGCTCTTGTCTTCTGTTCTCTATTCTCCATAGCTTGACTGAAGGACTATAAAAATAAAGGTCTCAGATAAATATTTTAGCTTGTTCTAAAGGAAACTTCTGCATGTATGATTTTTTTTCTTTTATCATAGCTTAAAAAAGGCAAAAGTGAAATGTCACATTGTATTAAAGAAATTCTGATTAATAATTGATTCTAATGAATAATGATACTTGCAGCATTGCTTACCCAAATGTAATTCAATCACAGTCAGAAATCATTTTGTCCTGTAAGTTTTTGACAACATATGTGGCAGGCTTGTGGGATGAATATTTCCCATACTAGTTATATCTGTTTAGTTGGGGTTTTTCTAATTCACTTGTTTCAGTTCACTTAGCTGGTATTGGATCTTTTCTCTTATGGTGCCACCACCTCATGTAATTTTCTCAATGGGGGAAAATTATGATCCTGAAGAAGCTGCTGGGATCAGAATTTCCCCAACAGACTCTTTCAGATGCTTTATATTTTCTTTAACATCACATGCTTTTCGTAGTGAGTTATAGTGATTTACTTGTAGAAACATTATTTGGTAAATAACAAACATTTTAATGATTGTTTCTTTTCAGAGAGGTTAATAATATATGGCAATTCTGTGGAATTCTCTCTTCCTTAGCTTCAGTCTGATCTTTATTCTCCTGAGCATAAAATGTTAGGCAAGTTTTTTCCAATGCGCTGCCTGTGGGAATTTTAAGTGCATTATTTCACTGAGCAAAGTAAATGAAATTTATTATCTATCTGTATACCCTTTCTATCTCAAAACATTACTTTTCATCTAATTTTTGGATCTTGTTTTGATAGATTGATGCCAAAGGATTTGTGTACTGTCTTTCCTGAGATCTCGCCCATATGTCATTATGTTTGTGTTTCTATGCTGTCACACAAATTGTCACAGTTGCCACGTTTTTTTTTTCTTTTCTTCCTATCTGACATCTCTGGCATTTGTTTCTAGTTCTGTTTCTTTTAACTGTTTGAAATTAGATGAATTAGATGTCTTTTTAAAGCTACTTTAGTATTCCTTCCTCACTTGATTGGTATTATGCAGTAGTTTTTACCCCTTCTGTACCAAAAATAGAAGAAATATGAATGTCACTTTCTGACCTCATGTCAAGAGCTTGTGGGTTTCCTTTGACTTGTTCTTTTAGAATTATTTTAGTTAGCTGTTTGGGATTAGATACTTCTTGCTTCAATTAGGGACACACCGACAGTAATATCCTGTCTTTGTAGCTTAGAAATATTCTGTAGAAATAGTCTGTAGGCTGAACTGTCTGCTGTTAAGCTGAGAGAGTGTTGTATCCTTTAGGTGCTGTATAGGTTTGATGTGCCCAGTCTTCAGATATACACCTATATAAGCTTCAGCTTGTGCAAAGTGCTAAAATCAGCATTCTTATTAGTGCTTTGGTCTCACATAACACTGCTGAAATAGTTATATGGGCAATACCTTCAGTTTTACTGGTCTTTCAAGAGTACATTTTGACTTGCAAAACAATACTGCAACACAGAACATCCACTTTCTGGGTCTGTTGTCTTAACTGTGTGCCTGCAGTTCACCTCCTGAGGTCTTAAACTGCTGACCTATGGCCTGACAACTCAAATTTATTTGAAGCTTTTTTGTATATCTCTCTTTGAGCTGCTGCACTCCTCAAAGATGGAACTGAGCGTTGCCTATGGAGGGACAAGATGTATCAGGTACTTCAGGATTTAGATCAGAGCTCAAACCTTACTGGTTCCCTTTGGCTTAGGCTGATTAACTGAGCTCTGCCATTAATATCTGTGAAATGTCTTGGCAGACCCACCTGAAAGATGTTATTTAAGTACAATGTGTATTGCATAGACAAGTTAACTCTATCAGAGTTATTCTTCTGTAAGGACAAACGTATTGGTTTTTTAATTGTTATTTTTAATGGATCGGAGTAAAATATTGTTCTGTTTTATTTGATCTCTGTCCCCTGGTGGGCTTTCTTTTTTTCTTTCTTTCCAACAGTGTGACAGTTTCCTCTTTAGACTTTTAATTACGTCTCCAAGGACCTCCAATATTAGCAGTGGTGGTGGCAGTTTACCATTCTGAGATATAACCCAGCCAGTTACTCCCAGGCTATAGCAAGTTTTACGAAGATGATTGTTGTACATTTTTAAACCCCTATAGAGTTTGGGGGTTTACCTGAATAATGAAATGGCCAAACCATTTTTATATCTGGCTATAGAAGAAACTGCCGCACTTATGATTGCATTATCATGGTCTAGTCAGGTCATGGATCAGAGCTGAACATGAAAATTCAGACCAGTTATTTCACAACAAAACTGCTAATGGCATTGTCCTCATGAAGTGATCTGATCACATCCCTCTGTTTTTTGTACCTCTGCAATAGTACTTGAACAGCTCTTAAAATCAGACACTTTAGGTATCTCTTTCCTCCTCTATAGGATTATTATAAATACTGATGCATTATGTACGCTGTATATTCCTGCTTTCCATTCATTCTATTGCTCTTTTTTATTGCATGTCTACATATCTTTCCATGCTACTGTAAGAAAAAAAAAATACAAGTCATGCATCTTCCTTTTCATTCAAAAATGCTTCCCAAAAACCTGTTTCCCCCTGAACTCCAGACAGAAGAAGTCAAACATTCCTCAGCACTGCCACACAGCATATTTGTAAGAGGATTACAGCAAAGGTGGTGTTAGTTACACAACATTAAAAAAAATCAGAAATAAATATAGAATCTAATAAGATAGCCTTAAGAAACTACGAGTAACCCTGTTACCTCACTATCAAAACATGTCCTTCTTTTCTTATTTTCCCAGTTCCTCTTACCTCGCCCTCGTAATCAGAACATCAGTTCTAACACAGCATGGTTTTAAAGGAATTTGAGGCTGATACTGGCTTTTCAAGGTTGTTATAAAAAAAAGCATACTGTACCCATGTGTAAACACACGGACTTAGGGAAGGTGCTTTTATTTATAAGTTGTATCTGGAATGCTAAGTCCTTTTTTAAAAAAAAAGGTTCAGTCTGAACAAACTGTGAAAATAAGGGCAGTCCAACCCAAGACAAACAGTTATTACACCCATGCAGTTGCGGGGAAAGAGAAGACCCCCCTCTTCTGGCATGAGCTGGAGTAGCTCTCAGCAGAAGACTTCATAAAATACGTTCAAAACAAAGTTTTGATCACAAATAGGAATACACCTAGGATTCATATCTGTATAACAAATATTTCTTCCTCCATCATGTCCTCTGAAGTTTTCACACTCCACACTTACATACAAAACTCAGTCCTCCATATCAGCTCTCTGAATGCATAGTAAGAGTGTTCCACCTTCTTTGCCAGAGATTGAACATGCAGTGTGTCACAGTCAAATTCTTCTTGCATAGTTGTCTTCTGGTTCAGGACAAAATGTATGAAGAACTCTCTACTCCAAGCACAGAGTGGACTGAGCACTGATATTAAAAATATGCCCTGCAGTCTTGATGACTGTAGAAGGAAAAGCCTTTTGACAGACAAATTCTCTTTGTTCAGGCAATGTTTTTTGCTGCATTCTTCCCTGAAGGTGACCATCAATTCCAGGTGGTGAGAAAAGACGGTTGCTAAACCCTTCTGTATCCAGCATTTCAATTGTAAATACAGGGTTTTCTCTGTGATTAATATGGTGGTGAGAATTGTGTCCCAATCGGACTTCAAAACCAAAAACTGTGTGTGTATTTATTATCTTTTTTGCTGCCAGAAATAAAGAAGAGGCATTTATAATGTTTCCTTCTGTTTGTTTTTAAATTTTGCATTACCTTGTATTTTTACCAGCCTTTGCAGTTCATGAGTTAATGGTAGGTAGATGGAATTCTTGCCTATTAGATCATATATTTCACTCTTTGTAAATGCAAGATAGACTAGCTTTCCCTACACGCTAATGGTTAAGAAAAAAATAAAGCAGTGAGAGACATTCACATTCCTCCTGTCTTGCCGAAGGAGCAGCTGTTTTGCTTTGGTTTTAAAAATTGAAGTCATAGATGGAGAGAAATGTAATGCTGTTTAGTGTAATTCATCTGTAAGGCAGAATATTCCCTGCAAAATGGGAGGAGTTTTAAAGACCAACACTGTATAGTTGTCTCATTTCTATGCAGTAATACACAAAATAATATGTTTCTTTCCAACACACAGATTAAGGTATAAACTCAAGCATGGTTCCTCTGATAAGTGCTGGAAATAGAATGGCAGCCATTATGATAGATACTGAACTGGTATAGCAATTTATCTTAGAAAGAACAGAAAAGCTATTAGTTTTCAGTGTTTCTCTCCTGTATTTCAAGCATATTGCAAATAATTTTAATATATTTCATACTCTTTAATTCCAGATTACTATGTTGAACATAAGTAAAATGAAATTACAAGTTTTCGTTTTTCTGTTCTCAGCTTTTTTACTATTTTTATCTCTATTATTCATGTCCAAATATTAACTAATCTTTGATTAACTTCTTCTGTGTGAATCTGAACAAAGTACAGAAAAATATCGTAAACATCATCTTCACGACATTTCCCTAGACTTTTCTCACACCTTGCTCAGATTGTGCACCACAGTTTTGCTTTTTAAATTTGTTTTATTTTTGGAGCAGTTTCCAACCACTACTACAACCACACTCCTAACCACACTCCACTTGCTCTGGAGTTGCTATACCAATGGCTTAGAAGGGACCTTCCTTTTCTTCTGAATATTTTTGCATTTGGAGACCTTTACTGAATTTATCCATTACGTCCCAAACAAACTCTGTTTATGAACACCCAGAAAGATGAGATCAAACCTTGAGAATAAATGGCTGGTACATCAACCAATCTCTGAAGTCTTCAGTTAGAAATGTTTAACAGTTGCTGTCAAACTACAGTAAAATTAAGGAAATCACAATTTTGGTGGGGGGTAGAAGGTTTCTTGGGGTAGAATGATAAGCTAGGAAAGAAATCAGCTATGTAGTTCCAATTATTTCTTTAGTTAAGAAGAATCTTTGCCCTGGGGAAGCCCATGAAGGACAGACATACAGTGTGGAGTCTAAGAAAGTTGTTAGTATTGCATTAATTATGATTCTATTGTAAAAATGTAACTGGGAGAAAAGAACCTTGATCAGCAAAAATCTTAAAACAGGTTAATTGTTAGAGAACAGATCAGTAATTTATTGTATCTCTGGTTTATGCATCTTCATCTTGAGTGTTTATATGAAGAACACATTGTATTTCTAGCTGCATTATTTCATGAACTGTTTTGCAAATCTTTTAAAAGCCATTATGAATGTATATAATGACTTTCTACTTGCTTATCTAATGCTAAGTCAGTTCTTCTCCATTTCTCAATGAAATGTCATGCTGGAAGCTTTTTGTGAGCCGTTGTCAGCAGGTGGGTTACAGCGGGAGAGAAGAAGGGTTTTATCTCCTATGATGGTGAGTCTAAGCCTGTTGCTGTGTTGCTAACCAGAGGTTTAAAAGGTTTGGAATCCATATTCCATTTTACTGGTGACTTTAAGTGACTTTAAAGCAGCTAACTTACAGCTAAGTTTTTAAAGGTCTTCTGGCATCTGTTTTCCAAGGATTTCAATGGTTGTCTAGCATCAAAACACTTGCAAAAAATTTGTCCTTACTGGGTGCTGCCTTTAGCCTACAGTCTGTAAACATCCTGCTCTGACAGATGTGCCAGGAAACTATATGTTATATATGTACTAGTATCTTACAATATTAATATAGACATTAGACTGTATGATGTTCAGTTTTACTAAAAAGGTGGATTTGTAGTAATTAAAACAGACTGAGGTTCTCTCAAAACTATGACAATCCACTTTGTCAGGACTTTGAAGACTCTAGAATGGTTTTATTCAAGACAATGAATTCACCGGTATTCACACAATTTGCCCGTGTGGCAAAGAAGGCAAATAGTGTCCTGGGCTGCATTAGGGGAACTTTTGCCATCAGGTCAAGAGAGGACACCCTTCCCCTCTACTCAGCACTGGTGAGCTCACACCTAGAGTGCTGTGTTCCAGTTCTGGGCTCCACAGTAAAAGACAGATATGCAGATACTGGACAGGGTCCAGCAAAGGGCCACTAAGATCATGACAGGACTGGAGCATCTCTCCTATGAGGAAAGGCTGAGAGAACTGGGACTGTTCAGCCTGGAGAAGAGAAGGATCAGGGGGATCCCATTGATGTGTACAAATACCTGAAGGCAGGGTGCAAAGAGGATGGAGCCAGGCTCTTTTCAGTGGTGCCCAATGACAGGACAAGAGGCAATGGGCACAGACTAGAAGACAGGAGATTCCATCCAAACATGAGGAAGCACTTTTCCACTGTGAGGGTGACCGAGCACTGCCACAGGCTGCCCAGGAAAGTTGTGGATTCTCCATCCTTGGACATATTCAAAAGCTGTCTGGACACAGTCCTGGGCAACCTAGACGAGATGACCTCCAGAGGTGCCTTCCAACCTCAGCAATTCTGTGATTCTTAGCTTTTATCCCTAACAAAGAGACTTTTGGTGCAAACTGTGCAGGTTATGATTTCTGAAGATTTTAAAGAATTTCACACCTAAATTTCTGAATAACAGCATATAACATAGTGATTGTGATCTGATGATATTGTGCACAAATGCAGAAAAGAAGTTATCATAGATAGTAGCCTCAGAGGAGAAGTTGGCATTTCATTGGATTTGTGGTATGGAAGGAGTTTTAACTTTATATAAACCGTATACTAAGAACCAAAGAGAAATTATTTCTTTAAATTTACAGGGGCTCTTTATTAAAATGGCCTTTTCCTCCTTTCCTCCCCAAACTTCTTCACAGTTTTGGAAGCAGAGTTAACAGAATTAACCCCATCAGTAAAACATTAAATTTGAGAAGAGTTCTGCTAGGAACTAGAGAAGGAAATACTACGTTGCTATTGCCACTTGACATTACACAGAACTTAATGTTAAACTGTATAAAATAATTTAGTTTTTTTATCTCTGTACTACTGTTACTTGTGATTAAATGAACATCTGATTAAATATTTGAACAAACAAAATAAGGACAGATAAATAAAAATATCAAAAACTTACTTGAATGAAAGCAAGTCTTCACACATACCTTGTATTTGACAGGCTGACAGACTAAAAAACATATTAAATTGAAGCTGCATATAAAACCTCTACATGTAGTCACTAGACAAATGCTTTCTAATCAATGCAATGCCCTTTAGGAAGGGTTCATCATCTCTGAGGGCTGATACTTTGAAAAATCAGTATCTACTGCATATGCTTTATGTTTCTAAAGAAGCAATTGCTACTAAGAGATGGAAAAGTTACCTCACAACAGCTGTAAGCTCTCCATCTCAGCAGGCACTGATTACATGCTTAAGATCAACAAAAAGACACTGAGACCTAAATATTCTGGTGGTGGTATTAATTCTCTGTCCTTCATTTAATCTTATAATTTAACTAAGAAAAAAAATACATTTCCAGAGGTAGTATGCAAGCATATTACTAGAGCTAGTATTCAAAACAGAGAAAATAATTAAGCCCTCAGCCAGCCATGTAGTAGCTCTGTTGTGTGTCTTACACTTTACTGTCTGCGTTTTTGATTTAACTTCTCCACCTTCTTGGTATAACTGAGTGATGCAGTTAAATTATTACAGCCCTTGTCCACTCAATTCCAGTGATGTTATATTGTTACAGCTCTTCTTTATTAGAGAGCAGCCTTACCTATATAAAGCAAATTTGTATAGATATCATGCATTCATGCAAGAAGGGTTCTTTTGCTAGAAAAAAAAGCTATTTCAGTTAAAGAGTCTTCTCCATATGCAATAGTTTCCTTGAAAAATTTCAAATTTAGAATAGCCCTCTATTCAATTTGGAATAATGCTAGTGCTAAGGAAGAGAAGAGAAACCACTGAAAAATTTTACCCCTTCCAATAAGTCCCTCATGCTCTAGCTCTCAGTGTATCCTAGCAAAGGCTCTTTATTTCCCATCACACAAGCAAAAGGAACGTGAGGGAATGACATGAGAGAAGGTTAGTGCCAGGGAACACCAGGATGAAATCTGTTTGTCTTTTGATTGTTTTTAGTAGAATTAGGGGTGGAACAGCTGGGGAACTCCTGTTCTTTGCTCACAAGCAGACACCCTGTTGAAATCGCTCGTGCCTTCCTCTTCTCATGTAAACAGACACATCCTAGACAGCACCTGAGAGGAGGCATTGTATGTTACTCTGTATACTTAAAAGAGTGGTTATTTACGCCAAAAGAACATTTTCCAGGGTTTAGCTTATTGTCTGCTACCTAGAACATAAAGCAGAGCCAGAGTTAAATCTTCCGAAGAACAATGGTTAACTCTCAGGCTGATTCAGTGACAATTTTATAGAATCATAGAGTCATAGAATAGTTTGGGTTAGAAGGAACCTCCAAAGATCACCTAGTCCAACCCCCCTGCCATGAGCAGGGACATCTTCAACTAGATCAGGTTGCTAAGAGCCCCATCCAAACTGACCTGGAATGTTTTCTAGGGATGGGGCACCTACCACCTCTCTCGGAAACTTGTTCCAGTGTTTCACCACCTGCATCTTAAAAAAATTTCTTCCTTTTATCTAGTCTGAATCTACCGTCTTTTAGTTTAAAACCATTATCCCTTGTCCTATCACAACAGGCTCTTCTAAAAAGTGTGTCCACACCTTTCTTCTAAGCCCCCTTTAAGTACTGAAAGGCTGCAATAAGGTCTCCCCAGAGACTTCTCTTCTCCAGGCTGAATAACCCCAACTCTCTCCGCCTTTCTTCACAGGAGAGGTCTTCCATCCCTCTGATCATTTTTGTGGCCCTCCTCTGGACCTGCTCCAACAGGTCTGTATCTGTCCTGAACTGAGGACTCCAGAGCTGAATGCAGCACTCCAGGTGGGGTCCCATCAGAGCGGAGTAGAGGGGCAGAATCACCTCCCTCGACCTGCTGGCCATGGATACAGTTGGCTTTCTGGGCTGCAAGTGGACATTGCCAGCTCATTTCCAGCTTTTCATCCACCAGTACCCTCAGGTCCTTCTCTGCAGGGTTGCTCTCAATCCCTTCATCTCCCAGCCTGTAATAATACTGAGAGTGGCCTGACCCAGGTGCAGGACCTTTTACTTGGCTGTGTTGAACCATGTGTTTCACACAGGCCCACCTCTTGAGCTTGTCCAGGTCCCTCTGGATGGCATCCTGTCCCTCAGACATGTCAACTGCACCACTCAGCTTGCTGTCATCTGCAGATTTGCTGAGGGTGCACTCAAGCCCACTGTCTATGTCATTGATGAAGGTACCTGGGGAAGAGTGGCTGGAAAGCTGCCTGCCGGAAAAGGACCTCGGGATGCTGGTTGACAGCCGGCTGAACATGAGCCAGCAGCGTGCCCAGGTGGCCAAGAAGGCCAACAGCATCCTGGCTTCTATCAGGAATAGTGTGGCCAGCAGGAGCAGGGAAGTGATGGTGCCCCTGTACTCGGCACTGGTGAGGCCACACCTCGAACACTGTGCTCAGTTTTGGGCCCCTCAGGACAAGAAGGACATTGAGGTGCTGGAGCGTGTCCAGAGAAGGGCAATGAAGGTGGTGAAGGGTCTGGAGAGCAAGTCTTATGAGAAGTAGCTGAGGGAACTGGGCTTGTTTAGCCTGGAGAAGAGGAGGCTGAGGGGAGACCTTATCGCTCTCTATGACTACCTGAAAGGAGGTTGTAGTGAGGTGGGTGTCGGTCCCTTCTCCCAAGTTACTAGCGATAGGACGAGAGGAAATGGCCTCCAGTTGTGTCAGGGGAGGTTCTGATTGGATAATAGGAAAAATTTGTTTACTAAAAGAGTGGTCAGGCATTGGAACAGGCTGCCCAGAGAGGTGGTGGAGTCATCATCCCTGGAGGTGTTTAAAAAAACTTGTAGACGTTTCACTTTGGGACATGGTTTAGGAGGCATGGTGGTGTTGGGTTGGCGGTTGGACTTGATGATCTTAGCGGTCTTTTCCAACCTTAATGATTCTGTGATTCTATGTTAAAGAGTACCGTTCCCAGTGCAGAATTCTGAGGGACACCAGTTGTTACTGATCTCCATCTGGACACTGAGCCATTGACCACTACCCTCTGGATGTGACCATCCAGCCAAATCCTTATCCACCGACCAGTCCATCCATCAAATCCTTATCTCCCCAACTTAGAGAAAAGGATGTTGTGGGGGACCATGTTAAAGGCCTTACAGAAGTCCAGATAGATGACATCCCTTGCTCTTCCCTTGTCCACTGATGCAGTCACTCTATCCTAGAAGGCCACTAGGTTGGTCAGGCAGGACTTGCCCTTGGTGAAGCCATGCTGGCTGTCTCAAATCACCTCACCGTCCTCCATGTGCCTTAGCATAGCTTCTAGAAGGATCTGTTCCATGATCTTCCCAGGCACAGTGGTGAGACTGACAGGTCGGTAGTTCCCAGGGTCCTCCTTTCTACCTTTTTTAAAAATGGGTGCAATGTTTCCCTTCTTCCAGTCACCAGGGACTTCACCTGACTGCCATGACTTTTCAAGTATCATGGACAGTGGCTGAGCAACTACATCAGCCAATTCCCTCAGGACTCTGGGATGCAGCTTGTCAGGTCCCATAGACTTGTGTATGTTCAGGCTCCTCAGGTGGTCATGAACTTGATCTTCCCTTACAGTGGGAGGGACTTTGCTCCCCCAGTCCCTGCCTTGTGGTCCATCCACTTGAGAGGTGTGGAAGGAGAGGTTGGCAGTGAAGACTGAGGCAAAAATGCTGTTGAGTACCTCAGCCTTCTCCTCGTCCGTTGTTACCAGTTTGCCAGTCTTGCTCATTGGCAGGGGGTACACTTTCTTTGACCTTCCTTTTCTGGCTGACACACCTGTAGAAGCCTTTCTTATTATTCTTTGCATCTCTTGCCAAGTTCAGCTCCAGCCACACCTTGGCCTTCCTGACCCCATGCCTACATAACCGAGCAGTGTCCCTATGCTCTTCCCAGGATACCTGTCGCTGCTTCCACTGCCTGTGCATCTCCTTCTTTCCCTTTAGTTTCACCAGCAGGTCTTGACTTAGCCATGCCAGTCTCTTGCCTTCCTCTCCTGATTCCTTACACCTGGGAACTGAGAGCTCTTTTGCTGTATGAAACACATCCTTAAAGATCTGCCAGCTCTGTTCTGCTCCAGTGTCCCTGAGGACCATTTCCCAGGGGGTCCTATTGACTAACTCCTTGAACAGCTGGAATTTTACTTTCCTTAAATTCAGGGTCCTGACTTTACTCTTCACCTAACACATATCCCTCAGGACTGTGAACTCCACCAATGCGTGATCACTGCAGCCCAGGCTGCCTCCACTCTTGACGTCTTTGATTAGCTAATCAGTGATGGTCACTGATAATCACTTGCGTTGGTGACCAAATGGTCCAGTATCGCATCCCCTCTGGTCGGCCTGTCTATTACCTGGCTTAAGAAGTTATCCTCAATGCATTCTAGGAATCTCCTGGATTGCCTACAGCTCGCTGTGCTACTTTTCCAGCAGATGTCAGAGTGGTTGAAGTCCCCCAGTGGGACAAGAGCCTGCGATCATGAAGCCTCCTGTAGCTGGAGTAATAAGGCTTTGTCAATAGGCTCCCCTTGATTGGGCAGCCTGTAGTAAACAGCAGCCACAAAGTTTCCTTTGTTGCCTTGGTCTTTAATTCTTACCCAAAAGCTTTCAACCTGCTCATGGCTATTCTTCAGAGACAGCTCTTCACACTCTATCCATTTCTTGATGTAGAGGGCAACACCTCCGCCCCTCCTTCCTTGCCTGTCCCTTCTGAACAGCCTGTAGCCGTCAATACCTGCACTCTAGTCATGGGATTTCTCCCACCAAGTTTCAGTAATGGCAGGTAGGTCATAGCTTTCTAGCAGCATGGTGGCTTCCAGCTCCTCCTGTTTGTTGCCTATACTGCATGCAGTGGTGTAGTGGCACTTCAGCTGGGCTGTCGGCCGTGTTGTGTCACCTTCTGAGAGGAACACGCCTTAATTCCTTTGAGATATTTCACTGGCGTTCCCTTGTTTGTTCCTATTGCTTCAGGAGCACCTGGCTCATCTCTCTAAGACTTCAGATGTGCTCCAGTGTACACAGCACATCTCAGACAAAGAGGCTGAGGGCCCTCGCTAGCATCCCATCCCTCTAACCTTGGTGCATCATCCCATGGCTTGTCACAGGCAAGCCTGATATTATCCCCCTTCAAGCCTAGTTTAAACCTCTGTCAGTAAGCCCCGCTAGCTTGTGAGCAAAGACCCTCCTCCCTCTTTGAGAAAGGTGAATCCCACCTGACGCCAGCAGGACTGGTGCTATGTAGGCTGTCTCATTATCAAAAGCCCCAAAACTGTGGCAGTGACACCAGCCATGGAGCCATATTCTTCTTTGATGAAGGATACCTAAGTGTTACATGCCTTCCTCTAAGAAAGGAGCACCGGTCCCATAAATATGGGACTGCTGTACAAGAGGAAAGGCTCCTGTTGGCCCTGTACCACAGGTATCACAGTTTCTGAGTTGGGAAGTTTATATGGGACAGAAAATAAATATCACAAAGACTAGTAAATTATCATCTACTTTTTTCTTATTTCTGCTAGAATGATTCTCACCAAACTCAGCAGTAGACAATGGATATTTGTAAAATAAATTAGTTAAAAGCTGGGGAAAAGGAGACTATCAGTTTTAATAATATTTTGCAGTGTAGTATTATTCCAGCATTAGAAGTAGTAACCTATACAAATTAAGGTTTATGCTTAAAGTCAAAGGCTTAGATTATTCAGCCATGTTTCCACATCTACCATAATATTTTTAGTCTCAGGATAACTTTTTTTTTCATTTCAGGATGCATGAACTGATTAATTCTGTGGAAGAGAAAGTCTGAGACTTAATTTGGTTGTAATAGCATTAAATTCTTTGCTAAACTAATGCATAAGGAATATGTCTTCTTTTTAATACTAATGATTATGGTTGTGAGTCCTGAGAATTTCTAGTGTCACTTAATGGGGTGCAGAATATGGAACATGACAGTATCCTCACACCAAGATGTTTGCAGTCAAAAAAAAAAAGAAAAAAAGTAAATTATTTTCAATATTAGCAGGACTGGTAGAACTACATACAGCTAAGTGTGTCA
This sequence comes from Morus bassanus, assembly GCA_031468815.1. NCBI lineage: Eukaryota > Metazoa > Chordata > Aves > Suliformes > Sulidae > Morus > Morus bassanus. The sequence continues at coordinate 50,891,229 of CM062600.1, read as the reverse complement.
GAAAATAGAACTTGACAGTATTTTTGTTGTTTTTAACTTTTTTTAAACTTATATACTGCAGAATGGTATTTTCTATCACGTCAGAATGGATTTTATTTTCTTTTTTAACAGAATTATCCTGTTTTTGAGAATAAGACCAAGAAAAACCACACTGGATGCTAAAAAAGTTCTGATAATTCTTTTTGTCAGCAACACTGGCATTGGTGGCTTAGTATTCACGAGGCAGCTGGCCTTTGCTTTGGAGTTATGCCTTTACTATCTAAACGGCATCTCGCCCTCACTGACCCAGGAGACTCTAGAGGGGCTCTGTCATGCCTTAATGGAATTCCTGAAGAAAGAATTGGGTGCTGATGTAGAGCAGAATTGGAAAGAGGAAAGAAAAAACAGGTCAAGAAGACTGACCGGTTTGGGATAACTGCAAATAGAAAGGGACGAGGCCAGGACTGGAGGAGGAGTCCTCCATACGGCTTCTTCATCCTGGTCCCAATTCTGTGTTATCTGAAAGAGACATTGCATTGGCAATAGCCTGCTTAAGAGCACAACTCTGTTTACACCCTGACCATCATCAAGCCTGTTCGCTGAATGAATCAAGGTCTTGGAGAAAAAATAACCCATTAACCTGGGATGCAGTTTGCATTGTGACAGGGATACTGTAGGGTACTAAATTCAGATTGCAGAAGGAAAGTTCTGCTTTATTTGTAATTTGTAAGTTTGCAGACAATGCTATTTTAATGGGAGTTATCCTGAGCTACTTTCATCCAGCAGTTTTGAAAACTGACACCTGCCAAAACAAAAATCCGTCATGTGGAACATGAGTTGTACTATCAGCAATGTTTGGCCCATTAGATGCACACCACAGACCTAACACTAGAATTAACAGGTTACATTGTCCCAGGATTAGTGTGTGATTCTGCACAAGGAACAGCATTTTAAAGGGCTGCAATATATTTTTTGCTAACAGGTTTCATGCTATTTACAGGGGATAGAAGAATTCAAAGGCAAAGGGCACAGAAATACCAAGTTCCTTTTCTGCAGAGACTCTTCTGCTCTATAATCTACTACCCCGCTTTGTTTTGCTTTCATCTAATGCTATTCCTTCTGGCTTTGAGTTTTATTCATTCCTCTTTTATGCATGCCTCTAAACAGCGGTCTATCTCTTCATCTGTAGACTTTCACCTTTTCTGCTGCTGCCTGCCTACCTACCCTATAAACTCAGAAAACTCCTTTGCATCTCTGAATGATGTCTTCTTCCAAAGTCTGCATACCCCTATCCAACCCTCTTTCTCTTCAGATTCTTTTCTGTCTGGCTTCTGTAACATTGTTTTCTTTTCATCTTCCTTGTAGTGGTTTCCATTTTGACCGCTTTTCTTTGTCTGGCTTATGCAGGGAGAAGCATCTGACAACATGGGACAGACATCCAGCATTCACCTTCCATTCCTGGCTCTAGAAACGCACAAGAAATGCTGCTTGGCCCAAGACTTGAATATACTCTTTATTGAGATATTCATCAGGTCTGAAAAGTTAGTTAGCTAGTTAATTAGACAGGTCTAACTTCAGTTGTCTTCAAGAAGTCTCCATTGAGCATGTGCCGACTGTGGCTGCTTCTGAAAGCTTATAAAATCCTTCTCCAAACCCTATGTGACTAGACCTCCGCAGCAGACAGGTTATAAACTTTATTGGGGAGGGGTGGGAGGAGCAGACAGACAGTATATTCTATTCTTTTTCTCAGAAATAGGGTCTTCCCAAAAAATAAATCGGGTAGTGAATGTCATCTTGAATGGTTAAAGCAATTATAGAAGTCTTGTAGCAGGGATTATAGGGCAAATTTATGAACAGGATAAAACTGTATTTAAAAACAAGAATAAATAATATTTTTTTTTCTGAAAAATTTATTTTTTTGCTTCCTAAAAACCTTTTAAAAATCAAGGTTGTAGTATGTGCACATGTGTGTTTGTGGCCTGATAATGAACTTTTGCCTTGTTTGCAGTGTGGTCTGGAGTGCATGTTTACCTTTGGTTTGGCTTACTGTGTACTGTGTAAACAAACACACTTTTACTCTTTTAATAAAAGTCGTTCTGAGAACTGTTACCTTCTCACCTTTGCAACTGAACTTTGTCTTCTTGAGGCTTGGATGCAGTGTCATGTTATTTGTGATGACAGGCTATGCAGTATCGAAGAAAAAAAAACAAAACAGCTTAACTGTAGTGACGGCAGTCAGCTCTAACCACAGTGGAAAGCCACTTTGAGCACAGAGCACCTGTGGGATGGACAGCAATATTGTTGGAGCAGCCCTGCACAGTCCTTTTGGAAGTACAAAGCCCTCATGGCACTGCAAGACAGGATGAGGAGCTGCAAGTAGTTAGCAAAGTTATATAGAAAGAATATTAATACAGAGCAGCAATTTATTTCCGTCACAGACCCAACAAAATGCCTTGGATTTGCATTCTAAGAATCCCTCTACAGCGTTTAAATTACTCTGACTCAAAATCTCTCCCTTTTCCTTGGAAAACAGAATGAAAATTCATTCATGTAAACTAAATGATGGTAGACATTTTGTATTTATTTAACACAGACAGACTACAAAACATACTTTAAACAAACATGGAGAATGTATGAGGGTGCAGGCAAGGACTGATGCTCCCTGGGCACTGGGAGGCAGCAGGGCAGGGCCTGGCAGCAGGTCCCGGGTCCCACCACCCCAGCCAGCAGCCGGGCAGCTGGGCTGGGGGTGGGCAGCTGGGGGCAGCCTCAGCCCTGGGGATTGTGAACGTAGTGGGGACCAGGATGGGACATCAGCACGGGGCCAGGCAGGGCTGAGGGGAGCTGGACAGTGTCCCTGCTGCAGCATCGCTGGGGCAGGGGCTGACGGCCCCAAGGGGCTGACATGGGGTCCTGGGCAGGGGTGGGGGAGGCCCTGGGGGAGGCTGGGCAGGGCTGGTAAGCCCTGTCAGTGTCATTGGGGCCCTGATGGAATATATAACAGTGTTTTTTAATTTGTAATTTAAATAAAAAGAAACATAAAGTTTTGAGGAAGGGGAAAAAAGTCCAGAAGTATAATTTTTTTCAACTCCCTGTCTTGTAACATCTGAATTTCAGCAATAAAACTAAATGGAGTTACCAAGTGGATTTCAAAGGCACGGATAGAATCAGTACTTAGATAATTATCTTACTCATTTAGTGAGTCATTTTGACCTTAAACTAGGAGTGCATAAATAGGTCCATGTATGAAGAGATCAGACAATAATGCAATAAGCATTGTGTCAAATCTGATTATGTACCAAGTTTTGTAATTATAGATTAGTCTTTCTGCACTATGGGTCACAGTTCAGAATCAATTATATACTGTGGTTGTGGAAAATTTCTCTGCAAGTGGCAGACATACATCAAATTATACAATGATGTCTAGACACCTTCAGTGTATGGTATTCTTTACAAGACAGCACTGAAATTAGAGCATGTGCAAGTTTGAAATTTATAAATCCTTAGTCATTGTACAAAGAAAGAGATACCCACTCTCTGCCAATTTACGAGTTTGTGTTAATTCTTTCTAATCGTAGAAGCACAAAACAGCCCAGGTTGGAAGGGACCTTGAAAGATCATCTGTTCAACCATTTGTGGGAAAGCGAGCCTGGATGAGACTATCAAGCACCCTGTCCAATCACGTCTTGAAAGCCTCCGGCGATGGGTGTCCCCGGGGAGGTTGTTCTAGTGAACAAATGTCCTCACTGTAAAAAATTTCTTTTTTATGTCAAGATGAAACCTGTCCTGGTGCAACTTGTATCTGTTGCCCCTTGTCTTCTTCATGTGGCTCCTTGTGAAGGGAGAACCTCTGTCCTCTTTGTGGCTGCCCTTTAAGTGACCATCTCCAAACCATACAAATAAAGACACTCTATTCCATACTAAGAATGTAATCACATAACAGATGATAATTATTAGCGTGGCATACAAACATATCTATAATAAAAGAAAACTCTGTCCTGGTAAGTTCCAAGACAGAATTTCTCCTCTATTTGTCATGATGAAACAGGCTCTGTTTGTTGCATACAAGAGAAAAGTTACATGACTGTACAAAACGTTCTCAGCTGGGTTCCAATACATATTCTGGCTGATGACTGAGTTATGCCCTGGGCAGCTTTAGATTAGTCCTAGATGATTTTAGTCTTGTCCAGCAAAATGAGACATTTACTTCTTTCATTATTTGGGCCACACTGTCTTTCATTTTAAACTGAGGCAGATGATTACTTTTCTTCAGGTGTTTAGTGGCAAAGGATGGCTGATAGAGCTTGGTGGCAGCTGCTTTATGCCGTTTTTCTAAAGCTTCCCAGAAGAGATACATCTTATATACAAAGTCACATACTAAGTTCCAGCAGAAAATCTAGACTGACAAACTTCTAGTTATTTTTTTTTTTTGTTTAAAGAATATATTTTTATGAAATGGGACACTCATTTGAAAAAAAAAAAAAAACATCTCTGACAGGAAAAGACTTAAGTATTTGTTTAAGATCAAGCACTTTGGTTAAGTGCTTTGCTGAATTAGGGCATGGAATAACAAACAGATTACTTGCATCTATCACCAAGTGCTGGGAGCCTGTGCAGTGGACTTAATGTCCTCAGATAGACACATGCCTGTGCCTCAAGTTGTTTTAGAAGATCAGAATCAGCTTTCTAACTGATCTAATAAAATGACATTTCTTCATTTGCTGTATCTCTGGCAAGACATGAAAATATCTGACTCACTCATTACAGTGAAGGACAAATATACAATACATTCAAAGCAAGGTGGAAGAAATAAGCTATATGCCAGCTACATGCCAAGAAAAATAATATTGGATGTAGAACTGATCTATATGCACATGAATAAAATACAGGCATCAGGGCTGAAATCTGCTGTTGTAAAATGCTGTGTATCAATGCTTGACATGGAATTAGGAATGATAGTTGTGGCACATGATTGCCCTCTATGCATTGGCATGTCAATCTAGGGTGTTGCTACAGAAAGTCATCCATTGGGAAAGGAAAAGTATTTAACATGGCTTTTTACATAGTAAATAAGCAACAGATTATGTAGATTGAGCTCTTACAATGCTTTGTTCTGAGATAAATTCCAAATACAGATGTCAAAGGCAGAAGAACTTCCTGTATTGGTAGCACTATACATACATTATTAGGAATTATTGCTTAGAAATCACATAGACTAATACCTTTTTAATACTTCCTTTTCAGTGATACATGTTTCACAAGTACAAAGTATGTCAGACAGATACAAGGAAAATCATGCTGGGAGCTATATTGCAGATGGCATGCACAAATCTCTGTGGGATGTTATTTTTGCCTCCAAAACTGTTAACTTACTTCTATGAAAATACATTACATTTAAAACTTCAACAATTTCTTACTATTAAAATATGGTGCTGATGAGAGGTGTAATTACTAAAGTCTACTCCATCCCTATCATTTAATGGTCACAACATGATGGAAGAAACAAAATTCTGTACAATAATGTCAACCTCTGAAATATTTTGAACTGAGAAGGAAAACAGTGAAACTTATGGCATCCAAATTCAGAGAAGAAAATCATAGCATCATAGAATCATTAAGGTTGGAAAAGACCGCTAAGATCATCAAGTCCAACCGCCAACCCAACACCACCATGCCTCCTACCAAAGTCCAACGTCTACACATTTTTTTAAACACCTCCAGGGATGATGACTCCACCACCTCTCTGGGCAGCCTGTTCCAATGCCTGACCACTCTTTCAGTAAAGAAATTTTTCCTATTATCCAATCAGAACCTCCCCTGACACAACTGGAGGCCATTTCCTCTCGTCCTATCGCTAGTAACTTGGGAGAAGAGACCGACACCCACCTCACTACAACCTCCTTTCAGGTAGTTGTAGAGAGCAATAAGGTCTCCCCTCAGCCTCCTCTTCTCCAGGCTAAACAAGCCCAGTTCCCTCAGCTACTTCTCATAAGACTTGCTCTCCAGACCCTTCACCACCTTCATTGCCCTTCTCTGGACACGCTCCAGCACCTCAATGTCCTTCTTGTCCTGAGGGGCCCAAAACTGAGCACAGTGTTCGAGGTGTGGCCTCACCAGTGCCGAGTACAGGGGCACCATCACTTCCCTGCTCCTGCTGGCCACACTATTCCTGATAGAAGCCAGGATGCTGTTGGCCTTCTTGGCCACCTGGGCACGCTGCTGGCTCATGTTCAGCCAGCTGTCCACCAACATCCCGAGGTCCTTTTCTGCCGGGCAGCTTTCCAGCCACTCTTACCCAAGCCTGTGGCGTTGCACAGGGTTGTTGCGACTCAAGTGCAGGACCCAGCACTTGGCCTTGTTAAACCTCATACAACTGACTTCAACCCATCAATCCAGCCTGTCCAGATCCTTCTGCAGAGCCTTCCTACCCTCAAGCAGATCGACACTCCCACCCAGTCTGGTGTCATCTGCAAACTTACTGAAGGTGCACTCGATCCCCTCATCCAGATCATTGATAAAGGTATTAAACAAGACTGGCCCCAACTCTGAGCCCTGGGGAACACCGCTTGTGTCCAGCCGCTGACTGGGTTTAGCTCTGTTCACCACAACTCTCTGGGCTTGGCCATCCAGCCAGTTTTTACCCAGCGAAGAGTACACCTGTCTAAGCCGTGAGCTGCCAGCTTCTCTAGGAGAATGCTGTGGGAGACAGTGTCAAAGGCTTTACTGAAGTCCAGGTACATAACACCCACAGCCTTTCCCTCATCCACGAGGCAGGTCACCTGGTCACAGAAGGAGATCAGGGTGGTCAGGCAGGACCTGCCTTTCATGAACCCATGTTGGCTGGACTGATCCCCTGGTTGTCCTGCACATGCCTGGTGAGCGCACTCAAGACGAACTGCTCCATAATCTTCCCCGGTACCGAGGTCAGGCTGACTGGCCTGTAGTTCCCTGGATCCTCCTGCTGGCTCTTTTTGTAGATGGGCGTCACATTGGCAAGCCTCTGGTCATCTGGGACCTCCCGTGTTAACCAGGAGTGCTGATAAATGATGGAGAGTGGCTTGGTGAGCTCCTCCGCCAGCTCCCTCAGTACTCCCGGGTGGATCCCATCCAGCCCCACAAACATTTGAGTGTCCAGGTGGCTCAGCAGGTCGTAAACTTCTTCCTCCTGGATTATGGGGGGTAAAAAAATGTGAAACTGTACGCCATCCTTCATGGTTAAATAAGAAAACTCCAAGATTTCCTTGATACAGATTATTCTTTTGTACACACTTCAGGTTAAGAATTACTAGTGTTCCAACTTCCTCTACTCCTGTTACCTCTAGCAGCTGCAAATGTTGTTCTTAGTAACTATATGACCAATCTGTTTTAATTTCATGGTCCAAGTAAACATAGTACAGTGTTTACAGCTTACATTTTTAAAACATTTTTGGCATGTATCGTTGATCTTTCTTCTCAGTTTGCAGATGTCCATGCTGAGTATTTTTGCAAGGAAAATGTAATTTATGAAATAATTCAGCAAATACATAAATAGATCTTCATGCAAAAGAAAAAATACTTTCCATGGAAAATGCTGATTCTAGTGGTATACTTCCACGAATACTGTAAAATAATCATCAACTTCCGCTTGAATAGTCTGAGAACCTACATTCCTTTTAATTGCCATATCATAGCACATTCTAATGAATTTATGCAGTTATCCCACATTTTCAGCTACTCATCTTAGATTCTTTTTAACCTTCAGATTGAACTTCCATTTCAATTATCAAGCCATTCTCAGCATGGAATGTAACCACGGTCTGATGACAGATGTCACCTAAGCAGAACTTGGCTTCAGTGATGTCTTTTACCTGGATTGTATACTTGTTAGCATGTAGAAGAACAATTTTCTTAAACTGTTGTTGTTACTGCAAAGCATTATAAAGTCACAGAGTTGCAGGGGATAGAATGGAATAGAATAGAATAGAATGGAATAGAAAGAATAGAATAGAATAGAATAGAACAGTTCACTTGGAAGGGACTTACCCTTGTGGCAAAGAAGGTGCATGGTATTCTGGGCTGCATTAGGAGGAGTGATGCCAGCAGGTCAAGAGAGGACACCCTTCCCCTCTACTCAGCACTGGTGAGCTCACACCTAGAGTGCTATGTCCAGTCCTGGGCTTCCAAGTACAAGAGAGACATGGACGTACATCATACAAAGATGATGAAGGGACTGGAGCATCTCTCCTATGAGGAAAGGCTGAGAGAACTGGGACTGTTCAGCCTGGAGAAGAGAAGGATCAGGGGGATCCCATTGATGTGTACAAATACCTGAAGGCAGGGTGCAAAGAGGATGGAGCCAGGCTCTTTTCAGTGGTGCCCAATGACAGGACAAGAGGCAATGGGCACAGACTAGAAGACAGGAGATTCCATCCAAACATGAGGAAGCACTTTTCCTCTGTGAGGGTGACCGAGCACTGCCACAGGCTGCCCAGGAAAGTTGTGGATTCTCCATCCTTGGACATATTCAAAAGCTGTCTGGACACAGTCCTTGGCAACCGGCTCTAGGTGGCTCTGCTTGTGCGGGGGGTCGGGGGATTGGGCAAGATGACCTCCAGAGGTGCCTTCCAACCTCAGCCAGTCTGTGATTCTGTGACTGACCTGATGTCAGCTGGTTGACCTGCCATTTGGCAAAGGTTTAGGATGTCATCATGTGTTACACACTCGACAGGATTTCATAGTCAGGAGAAGACAACAGTTCAGGTACTTTTCTGTAATTATATATTTTTGATAGCATAAGTAATACATATGTATATAAAAGAATGCTCATTAGAAGTTTAAAATGTAACAGAGTACAAGATATAATTTCATTATATCAAGTTTTACAAATCACAAGAGTGCTGCTACTGATTGGACTGATGGTAAAAGGAGTTCACTGGGGGAAGGAAGGCAAAGATACATAAACTGGAATTCTTTAAGTTAACACTGGTCTAATGGGCAAGAGAATGCATGGTTACTTGGTTAAAGTAAAAACCATTAAGACAATGCTAGTAAAAGGTAGCTATTATTTGGCCAACCTTTTTCAGAATTAAAGCTTATCTTCAAAACCAGTCCATTCTCACACAGTGCACATATCTTCTTCTGGAAATTGAAGTGATCATTAACTCCATTCTAATGAATAAAATACTGGGTAACCCTTAAACAGTGCAAGAATTCCACTCTGATCTCTCTGGATTCCAGTGATTGTCAAAATGAAGAAGGAATTTTTTTTTTTTAATGGAGGGAGACAACAGTAGGAAAATATTATTATTTTATCCAATGAAATGCATTCCTCTTCTATAGTAAAAATCAGAAATGTATGCAATTTGAGACAAATGTGTAATTTCATCCCCTTTAAAGGGGGAGGAAGTATTATACCTTAAGTTAATTTGACTCGGCTGGGGCATCTAATATTCTCTCTTCTTGGAGCCTCCCAGTTTATAAGAACACAAGATACAACATCCAGTGGCAGCAGGTGGTTGTGTCCTCAGGTCCGGTATCCTATCGTCTGTTACAGCAGGTCGGGCTGAGCTGCAGAAATACAGAACAAAGCCCATTCCTACACAAAACAGCTGATAGTCCACAACTACCAATGCATACCAATTCAGTTGTGAAAGACAGGATTTCTAAGGCAACTAGTCCAGATCCGCATAAAATTGGATTGCCCTAGGGTTAGAAGGCAACACTGTAAAGGTTTTTACTGGTCATAAATTTACTTAGATTTTAATAAAGCTCAGCCACAGCATTTGGCTCTATGACCTTGTGTAACAGTGAATTTTACCATTATCATGCTATATGAACTGATGTTTCCCTCTTTCATTTGATGTAATTTTGCAGTTACAAATTTCAAGTCAGTTATTAAATTGTTCTTAAAGACAAACATAAAATTAGAACTGTTGTGCTGGAACTGATCCAATGCCTTGCCTCCAGCACTGATATCACAGAGTGGAAAAGAGTATTTTCTTTAATATTTAAAGACTGGGAAGAAAAAGTGTGTTCTATTCAGTCCTTTTTTTTGGTCAAATTTACCTATGATGACCTCTTCACTGTCTTTGTTTCTGTATATCACCAGTCTCTTTCAAGTCTTAGCCAAGTCCTTAGTGTTTGTGTGGCAATGAGTCCCACAGTCTAATTATTTGTCATATAAATAAATCTTATTTTAATTTATTCTGAATTTGCCAACTTTAAAAATGTTTGATTTCTCACTATTGTTTTCAGTTACTTAATGGGAAAATGCAAATTTATTTTCTCCACCCCATTCACTTGTTTATATAATTTTATCAAAGTATCTGAGTATGATTTCTGTAGAGATTTTGGGCATAGTCCTCTACTGGCCTGCATTTTGTAAGGTCACTTCTGACTGTGTTCTGTGAATATAAAAAATTTCCAGACTAGAAAACTGGTTTTGGACACATTTGTAAATACAGAAAAAGTAGGCCAGCAATGTATTATTGTACAGACACTGCTGTCTCAGTCAGACACAATTCTAATAAAAAATACGTAACAGTTCAAAATATTTTTCCATTACTCCTCAAAATCTTAAAGTAATTATAAAGAGAATTATAATTAATATAGTTCAGATTTCCTGGGAATAAATATAAATGTGTATTTTGTAGGCTGTAGGCTGGAAATTGATTTATAAAATGCCTATTTGGCTTATTTCTACTTGTATGCTGTTGAAACAAAAGGAAGGCCAATCTTATTCATTACCATGCCTCAGGTGGGAATGAAATATAATGTGAATTCCTGACATGAACCCTCTGTAATGCAGGAGGTTCCCACACTTAACTGCTTTGAGCAGAAGGTTGGGTTAAATTGGAGCTTCTACCCGTGTCACACCACAATCCTCTGATCCACTAGCAACAACCGTACTGTCCCCCTCAGACTCTGTTGAACAATTTTGCCTCCATTTACAGTTCTTTGATTTCACATGTCAATGTCACTGCATTTTGAGGCAAGTTTTGGGAACCACAGACACCAGAAATTTAACTCTTAAGAGCCCTGACCCATGGAGCAGGAGAGGGATGCTCCACTTAGTCTTTGGATGTGCTGCAGGCTAAGCACTCCTTTTCAAGATGGAGAGGTGCAGTTGGCTGGAGAAAACACCAATCTGTTCGTTCTGTCTAAGGAGTTCCTTTGCCTCAATATAGCAATTATGACTATCTGATTCAGTCCCTTAAGGGGCCAGCTGCTCTCAGAAAGCAGGAAGGGGGATCAATCAGCTGAGGAGAGCCTCCTTCTTCTTTAATCCTGCCTACAACTGCTGCCTGAAGCCTCCTTTAAAAACTGTCTGTGCTGAACTTATTCCAAAGAACAGAGTGGCAGCACAATTTCAGTTAAAAGCCTGGTTCAGCTGCAAATTAAAATACACTAAATCCTGCAGATCTTGCAGTTTTGTGTGTTGGGAGCTTTCTATTGTTATTTCTAGTGCTGTGAACCTGTTGCACTAAACACCTGTGTAAGGCAAAGAATCACTTACCTCAACACTCCTTAAAAATCTTTTGTGCACCTGACTATGAGTCCACATGAGTGCCAGGGTTTGGCAGACAAGGAGAGTGAGGCAGGGAATTGGGAATAGGCAGGCAGGACTTTCAGTGGAGTTGAACTTGACTGCACTGGCTGCACTCCGTTACTGCACCTTGTTAAGACCACAAACATCTCTTGAAAAATTTGGAAGTTACTGTACTTTTCAGCAACACCAGCTTACTACTAAAAATCTGCACTGCTGTGGGACAAAGTGTGTACATTGTATGTAAAGGTATCTAAGCATACAGATCTTCTGAGTATGACGATGTGGGTTGTACCTCAGACTATAGCAGCCTGTAAAGGTTTGTGACACACATCCATACGATATGGCTTGGGTACTAGAGATTCTGCACCAGAATCACAGTTTCCAGCTGTGTTTCCAACTATGACAGACATTCCATCTTCAGTCTACTGAGCGTTTCCAGATACATGTACTAGAAAGTACTACAAGCAGACCTTTCTCATCACTGAATGGTATTGTTTATATGGTTTTATCAAGTTTTTGTCCTGACAGAATGCTGAGGGAAATATGAATGTCTGCCTCTCCCTGAGTGCACATGCATACTGTGCTGATGCAGCTGGGACCTATGGAGGTGAAAGCATTGAACAGCTCTTGGTGTAAAACTCTCTCTGCCAGCAGGCCACCCTTTGTGAGCACCCATTGCCTTTGCAGTGCCTCTGAACCAGCCTTGGAGGGTCATCCTTCCCAGGCATGCTGCCACGCTCACCTCTGCAAAGGGGATGGTGTGCTGCTGGAAAGGCAGGTACCGTACACAGAAGAAGAGTGCATTTTCTTTTACTTGTTACTTCATAGCTAATGTAATATTTTTGTGTGACTACTAGTTTTATGCTCAAATTGATTATAAACATTTCAGTTGGGATTTAGTCCAGTTTTAAGGGCAGATTATAAAATATGTACCTTGTTAGTACGTGTATCCAGGCAAATACATAAACAGATAAAAATCCTACTTTAAGACTGACATCCCATCCTGGGTGAAGGATTGGAACTGGAGGTAATAATTATGTGTCCCAGCTGGGGAAGTTGCTTTTAAGAAATAATATTCAAAATGGCTTCCTACTTAAAGGATATGGTACCTGCAATGATTAGACAAATAAAGACCATCAGCAATCCTGTACAAGTGGCAGATTCAGAAAGATAACCTGATGGACGCTTTTAAAAGCCATCAGCTGAAGAAAGAGATCTCAATATGGTTTTGCATCTGCATTCCTTGTTACAGAAAAATGAAGCAGGATTTATAAACAAATATGTCAGACTATATATAATAACTGCAATGATTTTACAGTAAAAGAAAGTGCATGCTACATTCTGAAAAAAACCCCACAGTGATGCTATATATCTTTTGCATTTTTGCATTTAAAAAATGTAGCAATTAATACACATATTTGGCTATCCATAATTTTCTTGTAAATTAAATTATCAAAGTGAAAGTGAAAAAATAGGTGGTCACTTGTTTTGTTTCCCTCTTATTTAAAAAAAAAGCTACCTTTATTTCTTTTTTTATTTGCAGGTGGAGCTTTCAGGTATATTTCTCTGTAGAGCTCATTTTTTACTAAGTGCATTTAAAAACGGAAAATAAGAGACAAATACAAAAGTTTTTAAATGATACTACTTACTTACTCTTAAAGGCTATACTTTTCTTGATTGCTCATCAATGCTTTCCTTCTTGTATGGTTATTTTGATGCATTCAGTGGCTATCTAAGTTCTTCCGTGTTTACCAGCTGACTTGCTGATTACTATACTGAAATTTGGCTCCAATACCATGGAAGTAGGAGACATTTTGGTGCATACAGGATAAATGAAACCTTTAAAAACAAGTTTCCTAGAAAATCAGCTTGCTGCCTTCAGGGACAGAAATATGCTAATTAGGAGAAAGGTACAAAAAAACGTCTCCAGTGAAACACAGAAGTGCAGGTTTTGTGCTAGCGCTTTCCAAAATCCAGAGGGATTTTACATGCTGGTGGCAGCACAGCTCCAGTGGTCTTATGATAACAGTAAAGTGATTAAAAGACACTAAAGGCGGTGTGGCGATAGTGCAGCAAACTTAATTTTAATATCCCTCACCTCTTGCCAATCTCAGGGGAGTCAGAAACTCAGAATTCCTCCTTCCTTTGCTGGCTAGCAGGGGTCTGGAGTCTTGCTGCTTGTCAAACAGTGGCCACAGGAAATCTCTGCCAGGGATCCTGCAGAGTTCTGCTTTTATGAAAAAGAGACAGAATAAACCTGGCATTTTAAGATTTTAAGAGTCAGAAAACTCTTAAGGCTTCATTCACAAAGACCTCTCCATACCAGCAAGATTCTGTGACTGTAAACAGTTCTGTTCTGCCAGGCATTTTCAGGTAAATCTAAAATGTTAGTAGCACACATGTTAGAAGTAAACAAACACAGTTATCAATGAGGTTGTAGTTTGAAGTTCTTGTTCTGTATTTATTCAGTGAAAATTTGACCTTTGATAAAACCTTAAGAATTTGCCCCATAGTATTTTAATATTTAGGCGATAAAGCAAGCCACTCTATTTCTGATATGCACGCTATTGGTTACAATAGATAAATGCAGTAGCTTACCCGTAACAGTGTATTTTATGTGGAAAATCTTGAATGAAATCTGTCAATTTTTCTGATAAAATAAAAAAAAGTGTTCATACTTTGACAAAGGTTAAATCATCCTTCAGTGCTTATTTGTGTGCTGTATTTGTGAATATGAGTAAGTCATTGTCTTCAAAGTTACTGTTCATGGATGAAAAATGCAACTTATGCATGAGTTTATGCATTAAGAATGTGTTGTGCTTGTATTGCTATGGCAGTATCTTCTGGATAGAGTTTAAGCATGTTTCTGTTGCAATGTGGAACATTCTCTACCTGCCTCTTATTCTGTAATTGGTTTGTGGTATGTAGAAGACAGTCTGTAATGCAGTCAATCTTTTAATTTTCATGAAAATTAAAATCACTTACAAGGAAGTGAAATACACTACGATGTAAAAATGTTAAAAGTCATAAAATGTTAAATCCCTTATTTCAAAAATCCTCTACTGCACATTTCAGTTGGTAGCTACCGCATCTCTTCTTCATTCAAAACTTCCATTATCTTCAACTAAACTGGTCCTTTAGGAGATCAGAAGGTGTGTCCCATTGAATTCAGGTGAATTTTGCTGGAGAACTATGTTAAATGCCAAATTCAAAACTCTGGATATAGCTAATGTTTTCTAAGTGCTCGAGGTTATGTTTTTAGACTCTATGCACCTACAGTTTGAGATAGCAGAAACAGAGGCATTGAAAAGAAAAGGCTGAAAAAGCACTTCTTAGAGTAGTCTACAGCTGGACTCGTTGCCCCTAAGTATCATTGTATACGGCAAACACCATGTAGCGCAACCAGTCTGAAGAGTCTTGGCAGATAATTTCATTAGTGCAACGAAATTTACATTTTCTTACAAATCTTATGAATTGTAAGAAACAATTCTAATATTACAAGCAACTTAGATAGGTGCTATGATAGATCTTTAAAAAGGGGTTGCTATTCCTCAAATCTGACAGTTTGAGGTCTTCAAAACCAGTTCCCAGGCCACTGTTATGACCATAAACACAAATTAGACACGATCTCCTTCAGCTCTAATTTACAGGGTAGCTGATGGGCCTTAACTTGGCTGTAATCCCTTTCCATCTGTGCTTCGTAACGCATTGGAACATAACTTAGGTAGTGGAGACTTAGTGCCGCCTTCCCTTCCAACACTTCCAGCTTCCATTGACTTCAGTGGGATATGAAAGGTGGCAGCTTTTCTAATAATAGAAGTAGTAAACATTACTCATCACAGTCTTTTTCTATTCATTCAATTCTACAGGACATGTTAACACACACAGGACTGTGGTTCTGAATGCAAAAAGAAAATAAAGTGTTTGAGAGCAAATACTGCTAGGCAAATACTGCCTGCCTAGCTCTTTCAAACCACTGGGCCGAATTCCCCTTTTGGTGTAATCGTATAGTATTGCTTTCAATTTATGCGGGTGTATTGGAGGCAGGAATTTGTCCCACTGAGATTACTTGGTAAGATGATGTAACAGCCCATCAAGATTAGTAAAGATAGCAGAATTTGGCTCACAAGGGAAAAACCCTCAGGATTTATAGTCCAACTGAGAAAAGTAGGAGTGCATAGAATGCCTAATTACACTACAAAAAGGATGTTAAATATCTTATCATTTCTGGTTTTCTGTATTTTATACAAAAAATGCAATAAAAATCCCATGTTAGATACAAAGTAAAATGAATGTCACTAAAAAATTACTTTGTCCTAGAACAACATCCCACCCCTCCAAATACTGTGACATTTATGACTGTGGTGAGGGTGTATCTAGCCACTATTTAGATTGCCTCTCAGCTCTCAGAGCAAAATGCATTCCATGGGAAGCTGAATGATGGAATTTTAGTTACAACATAATTTTCCAGCTGTTTAAAAAAGGCATATCATGGTGTAAATTTCTCAACTGCTGAAAAGCAGCAAAATTGACTGATGAATGGTCATATCCATCTGGGCCCAATCCTGGAAAGTGTTAAGTGCCCTGAATTTCTTCATTTCTGTTGATGCCAGTGGGAGTCTGGCGTTTGCTGAGCATTTTGTGGTCAAAATAAGAGGAGAGAAGAAGATCTTTCACCACCTCTCAGACTGGGGCCAACAGCCAATAACATCAAACTGATCCTGCCATCGTTAAACTAAGTCCAAGACACATCAATATGAAACATGGTGCCAATGGAAATTTGCTGTGCATCAGATGATTTGTGTCTGTTTCTCTAACACTAACTTTGGAGGTCTCTTGGATCAACAGCAAGACAAAGTATGAAAAAAGCTTATTTTCTGCATCCCAGTGGAAAAGAATCATCTGTGTGAACTGCTGTTACAACAGTAAAAAAATTTCTAAAAGTATTTTATTTGCAAAATATTTATGCTATCTCCTCAAAAGAAATGAGGATTATCTTAATCTTTACATCATTTCTTATTTTAGAGCCAAAAAAGATTGTTCACTTTGGGAGGATAACAAATCCGACAGTTTTCATCTGTCTAATAGACTGAAAATCTCCCTTTTCTTTTGGTGCCCTGAAGGAGCAACACCACAGCTGAACACATTTTCTGAGGACTGTTACTCTTTACTGCGGACTGTAGGACTGTAACTTCTTTACTTCTTTACTTCAGCTGGAATCTTCCACTGGACTGATGCTTACAAGCCTCTTTTCACTTGCCAGTCACATATCAAAGCCAACCAGATTCCTCATTCAAGAGCTTTGTCTCAGGTAATCTCCCTACTCAAATACTGAATTGTACCATCTGAATGACAAAATGCAGATGTGCCATTGGTTTGTTTAATGGTCAACACCCTTCACTCTCCCATCCCATAACAAGGACATTGTCTTGATTTGATACAGAGTAAGAAGGAAGAAGTGTTTCCATAGGCTTTCAGCCTGACTTCTTCCTAAGAAACTTAATTCCTTCAAGTGCCAAGCTCCTTTTGAAGATTTTTAATGGACCATTAAAAGAAAAGTGGCTAAAACCTTATTTTGCTGCTCTGATAAATTCAGTATCAATTAGAGAATACTGCAGGACATTCTAAAATGTCTCAAAAATGTGAGAATATTCTCATTAAAAGACCGCTAAGATCATCAAGTCCAACTGTTAACCTAGCACTGCCAAGTCCACCACTAAACCTCGTCCCTAAGCACCACATCTACATGTCTTTTAAATACCTCCAGGGATGGTGACTCAACCACTTCCCTGGGCAGCCTGTTCCAATGCCTGACCACTATTTCAGTAAAGAAATTTTTCCTAATATCCAATCAGAACCTTCCCTGGCACAACTTGAAGCCATTTCCTCTCGTCCTATCACTAGTGACTTGGGAGAAGAGACCAACACCCACCTCACTACAACCTCCTTTCAGGTAGTTGTAGAGAGCGATAAGGTCTCCCCTCAGCCTCCTCTTCTCCAGGCTAAACAATCCCAGTTCCTTCGGCTGCTTCTCATAGATGTGTGCTCTAGACCCTTAAAAACAATCTATTTAATGGAGACAATGAATGTTCACCTGAAGTGTAAGCCTACTTCTATAAAATTTAGTCTCCTTAGTGATCATTGCTGTCTGTAAAGTTACTAATGTGAAAAAGTATTACTGTTGTCACTAAAGCTTGTAGAATCAAACCCTAAAGCTCCACTAACAACTTTACCATTAACATTCTTATTATTTGCTTACAAAATAATTTGTTACAGTGTCATCCAGGTTGATGCTGTATACCAGGTCCTTCTGCTCCCTGTATCCATTCAGGGTCTGAGACTTTAAAAGCATGAACACAAAGACAAAACCAAACAGAAACTTCGTTACTCTCCTGAGATCCAAACACTGAAAATGACTCTACCTTATAAACCATGAACTTAAGAAAGTCAATATGTGCATAATAGAATAACTGTAACCAGAGTAACCCGATTCTGCAGAGATGCAATGAGGAACTAGTCAAATAAAGACTCATAGTAAGGGAAACTGGCATAAATGCAAAGGGAAATACTCAGGTAGCCAGATATCTATACACTATTACCTATCTGGACAGGAGTACTCATGATGGTTTGCTCATTTAATGACTCCTGGAGTGAAAATTTCAATATTTGCTTGAAGCCTTCTTTATTTTGTAGCTTGTAACAACCTTTTTAAAGAACTCTTGGGAACTTCCTCTAAGTATGTCATTTCTTTCCAGGAAGAAAGAAGAAAAAGGCATCTGCTGCAAATACTAGCGTCAACAGAAATGTTACCTGTCTAGCCCAGCTGTGATGTTCTTTCACCAATTTATACAACTTCTATCCTTCTGTGACTATTCCTGTACTAGACCTATATGTACTGGCATATCTTTTCACAGAAGAGCTAATTAATGGCAAAGGAAGAAGAGGAGAATTCTCAATCATAGGTCAGATTCCTTCTCATTCTTCTGTCTTTAAATTAGGTTTCCAGAAGTCATGACTGTGCAGAAGTATTTCATACATAGTTTAAGAGTTACTAACGTAACACATCTACCTTTACCAGCAGTGAGCTTGAACTAGCACAACTGCAGTGTAATTGCTCTGTTAATTTTCGTTGTCACTATCATCTAAAATCTGGGTGGGCACTTCAGATATGAACATTAACAGTTGCAGTATTCAAAACCTTTAAGAAAGTTGGGATATTCTCATCTCAGAAAGTACTTTAATAATATTTTAACTATGGAGAGATTTTAGCAGCGGGTTTCCACTTGTCTTGGTGATGAGCATGACTTGCAAAAGCTTGAGAAGAACCTTTCTTAAGTTATCATTATTCCAGGCTGGTGCAACATGACTACCAAAGACACAAACAAATAACAGCAGTTGAAGCAAAAATACTAGATGGTATTCACTTACTTGATAGTCTAGCTTTATCCATTCTTTAAAAAATAGGGGATTTAACCACTACTGTGTCACAATCTTTATATTTTAGTCACCCTGAGCCATCTACTTATTTTAGACATGCCTTGTTAGCATTAGAACTTCTGTCCCAAAATATCACTCTATAGTTATCAAGAGTCAACAGCAGGAGCAAAGAGTTAAACAAATTATTGCTGGCTATTAGCATTTCAATGCTTAATGTTGCAGACAAGAGAAATGTTAGACGTCATAATGCTTGTAACACCACAATCTAGTTGTAGCCTGCTCCACCCTAAGACTCTTCCCAGTTCATATTGGTAAAGCCATACAGATAACAGAAATGATAGAAGACTTGAAAGAAAATTCTAGTGTCAGTAGATCTGAGTGGAATCCACTGTCTGAGAGAGACAATTCTCTTTACTTTCTTTTTCCTATCCATGCTCATCAAATAGCTGGGGTAATTTCAAATAATTATACTATGAACTATAAACTTGAGAGGGAGCAAGGAGTACAGAAATAACCTCCCTGCACAACATGACCTCCCTTCTGACTTCAAGAGTTCACAGTCCCTAAAAGAAGAGGGCATTCAGCCTCCCCAGGCTCATCGCCAGGCCTCTTTAGATCAGAGGCTGCTGGCCTTACTGAGCGGTGCCAAATCATGTGTGATGGTTTTCCTGATATACCCAGTCCCTGTCTGCTAGGGACTGAGCTGAGACCACTAAACTAATTTCATGTAGGAGTTCAGGTTTAAGTCATTTTTAAACAACATTAACATATTTCATATATTTTCTCTCCAGGAAAAAAAAAATCCTTGAGAGGCCAAAGCAGAATAGTTTCTATAACATAAGGTAATCTTAAAGATGATAGATGTAGGATCTGCCTATGACTTGCTGTCAATTACAGAATTTATCCTATATCAGATGAAACAAGTTTAATAAACCACTTAAGTGTTATAAGGTATGCTTCCTACCAGCATGAATTATGTATCTATCTGTAGCCAAATGTACGTGTTCTATCGCTCTGAATATTAAATACAAAAACTATGTTTAAATAATGTGAAGGGTCTGATTTAAAGCAACAAAAGCCAATAAATTCAAAGTTTATGCAGGCACTCTACCCTTAACTCACACAAATTGTTTCAAACAGGTATAATGGCATGAATTACACCCCTCTTACATTTATGTTTCTACTTCCACATTTGAATTTCCTGAGTTTTGTCAGCCTAAGTCTCTCCATGAGTGTCTTTAAATAGAGTTCTAAAATGTAATTTACTAGCTCTGTTTTTATTTTTTAAGGCAAATGTATGCCTTATAGAAAATTAAAAAATGCACATTTTTTTGTCTGAGGATGGAAAGGTTCCTTAGGAACTGTTTTAGTTTCTCTATTCAATACACAATCAGAATGTTGAAAAATATTTATTAATTACTTTATTAACTTTATATTATTTACATAAGAGACTATAATGGGTCCCTCAGAGCTTTTCTGATTGCTTGGGTTACCATAGAACTGGCCAGATATTTAGTATGTTCATTAAAAAATAAAAAAAATTGTTATAAGCCATTTATAGAGTCTTAGCAATATGGGTAATAGCAAAGTGAATGTCTACAGTGTTCATGTTTCAAATGCTGAGTTGGGTTTTAGCTGCTTTGCTGTTTCTATCATTTTTATACGGCATCCCATAAATGTGAATAGGACTTTAAGAACCCAAAATAAATTCTACCCAAGTGGGGTTTCACCAGAGGATTCTATGTAAGTATAATTGGAAAATTCTGGTAGAAAACACAAGGAAAGGTGTGATTTTTGTATCTATGGCAATGCTCTTAATCAAGAAGTACCTGTAAGTCCTTGGTGAGGGGCGAGACTGAAGCAAGATGGCATTCAACAGTGTGACGTCTCAGAATAGCAAATAAATGCAAATCTCAACATACAGGCATATGAAAGGAATATGAGTTACAGCTAAGTTGGGAGCACAGAATGTATCTATTTATTAAACAATAGAAAGTTCTGTAGTTTAGTATAAAAATCTCAGACTTGGAAACTGAAAAATCGTAAGTTCTAAGTTTCAATATTAATATCAGTATTTTGGGAAAGTCAGTAAATCTTTTTCCCTCTAAAATTTCCTACATGTAATACAGGAATACGTAATCAACTGGGGGAGTCTCAAAGATTTACTTGTTATTGTTGCTATAGCACAGAAAAATATATACATGTATGCAAAATCCTACTATCACATACTTATCTTTTTATATAAACTTAAGTAGGTTTGGTTAGGTTTTTATTGTGGACAGCTTATCACATCTGCTTCTAACATTCCTGGTGTTCTTCAGCTAGCTTAACCTCTACTGAGTTTGCTCTCTGTGCTTTTATTGAGTTACTTTGAATTGTACTGTTATTGTGCTAGAGCTGCAAAGCTGTTAACAAAAGAAACTGCTTAAAATGACTGGTAGGTAACCTCTTTCACATAAATGTTTAGAAAAATCTTAATATTTCTCTTCAGTTTGGTTATACATCAAATGTGATTTTCACTGTGGACATTGTTCTTCACCTTAAGATGAGAGAATACAAAAACGCTAGTCAATTTGGAACTTTTTAATATCATTATTCAAAAGCAGCTTTATTCTGTTGTTCTGAAGTCTGCACATCTGAAATATGTGTAACTACATGACTTTACACTTTTAGAGATGTTTTACGTATCATAACATAAAGGTACGTGTTTATCTACACCTGGCTTATGAATGCTTACTCTTAAGACTCATATGATTCAAGATTCTTCAGTAAGGGTCAGACTTAGTACACATGTTGTGAAAGGAAGTTGTAACCTAAGTGAGTTAGAGATCACATCACAGTGAATTGTCATAGAAAATATAAAACAAAATGAATAAATGAAACAAAAGAACATTACTTGTACAAAAATACAGTACAAAATTTATTTCATACAGGAATCGGACAAGTCTCTTTCTCTGTCTCTCTCACTGCAGACATTTTGACTTCCATGGTTTCAGTCTCCAAATTCTGTATCAGATTTAGTCCTGAGGGTCATCACGATCAATTGACAGTTTCATTCCTATTACATTAACACTGTGGTATTTGTTGCTATATCAGAGGTTCTCCATCAAAAGATAAATTATTTAGATCACTGGGTAACTGTGGTTTTGAATGCAGATCCATAATCTAGTGCTAATGTTTCACCTGAAAAAGAATACATTACAAAATATTTTAAGTGAAAGTCCACCTGCTATTGCTTTTCTACTGGGAGCATAAGAGTCTACCAAAGTATCTATGTGAACAATGTAATTTCATAATTATGTACTACTATAAGTTTAGAAATCATGCATGAGCATATGCACATAGAGAAAAAGTCAATAGGTTAAGGTTTGGCAGCTTTGTTTAGTTGGTTATAAGCCGTATGTACATAGGCATACATGATTCTGTGCAGTTTAGAACAATAAAGGCCCATTTTACATGCATATGACTACATGTGCATCCCTAAAGACGGAGCCAAACAAGCAAGGAAGAATACCTAATACAGAAGTGAACAGATACTGAATGCAAAAAGTACCTAAACAACAAAACCTTCAATTTTAGAGAAATAGAAAATATAGAGCAGGTAAGTGATGATGGTTATTGTGATTTTAATTAATTTGAGTAATTTGTGTCTCAAGGATTTATTAATTTCCTTTTTAATCTTTAAAGAAGATTGAAAAGGAAGATGTTCTGTATTTGGTCTTGAATGCCACATCTCATTCTTCAGAATGGGCTAGGGCAAGATAAATTCTTTTATTGCTGCAGCTGATTGACAATGGAGATTTATGTGTGGTCTTAGCAAACAGTGATCAGGAACAGAGGAAAAAAAAGGAGCAATGAGTCTTTTTTTCTCTATTTTATGATACAGAAAAAATTTTAGTTCTTGTTTTTCTGCTGTTTTTAAAGATATTCTAAGTCTTGTGGGTATTTGAAACCTATGGGTTTCAGCTGAACAGTTAAAAAAATTATTACATCAATAGAATCACAAGTTGAGAAGTTAAGCAAGTGAAGGAAGGACATTTCTCCTAATCTTAAAAATACTGCCTATGAACTCATATGCCTAACTTTAAACAAGTAAGGTTTAGCAGCCGTACCTTTATATAGCCTCCAGTGAGCAGCTTTTATTCTTAAAAATTCTAGATAGAGCTGTGATTACTCAACATTCCTGACGTACATGTCACTTTATTTTACATGCATAATTTCTTCACCTCATTTTCCCCTTTTGACCTTTTGAATTTTGTTTTCATAGGTGATGATTTCTATGCTATTTCTTGTGGTAGCTTAGAATTTTGTTATAGTAGGAAAGGTTTTTTTTGTTGCTGTTTTTACTCTAGTAGTAACTAAAAAGCAGCTGAACAGATTTGTTCAGACAACCCAAGAAACTCCTTACTTCGCCAGAGACCAAATAAAGTCTGCATTTTGGCCTGGCTCAGAATTGCTTATGCCTGCATTTAGAATATTTTAAACAAAAAGCATCCACATATAAATGGTAACAATTTAAAATGACAGTACTCAGTTGTAAGAATTTGGGAATTTAGGTATTTATGTAGAAGTTATGAATTCATTGGTTATATTAAATTGACATGGTATTGAATCCTTCAGTGCCTCTAGATTCACTCATCTGCTGTCAGGCTTCCTGTAAAATATATAGGGAGGGACAATGAAAAGTGACTAGTCCTCTCAGCTGCAGAACAGTGTCTTAGAATAACATTGTGTCTGAATCTGCGAAGTCCAGCTTGCCTCAACTTTTTTACAAGTTGGGGAAGAGGTACATGGGAGTAAAAGTGTACTAGGGGTTCCCTAGAATGGGAATGAAAGTTACTGAAAATTTATTAAACTTATTAAAATTTCGGTACATATATTTAGAAACACACAGAAAAGTAGATACAAAAGAATTCCACTTAAAAGGGAATAGGACATAAGGATACTAGACACAGAAGTCAAGAAATACTAGTATTTCCAAACAAAAGGCCTTTTGGAGGAGTTCAGCTCAGCAGAAGTGACATGAAAAATTGCAGTGACACAGATATTAATCTTTTGAGCATCATGACTGGTGAGAAAATGAAGGCTGGCAATATGAGTATTTGTTGTTTTACTTAGATCTGAGTATCTCTTTTGCTTTCTAAAGTAAAGAGTGATTGTTCTTATCAAACATTTTGAAAGTCTTTGTCTGCTTGTTCTATTGATCAGATGACCCTGAAGGGGTGAACTGTAAATCAGAGAGAGGAACTCTAGGAAAGACATTGTTTAAGCTACTGAGATGCTTTATGAAGTATTCAGCACTACTGTAGAGATCAAGGCAGCTGGAATGTGGATACTCAAATCCAGAAAGTCTTCACAATGAGATACTGTGCTTACAAAATGTGCTGGTGAACTAGGAGCCTATCCAGATTTAGGAAAATGTGAAAACAATATTGACACAGTTTGTAGCTCCAAGCATGGAAATCTCAAAACATAGAAATGTATGCTGTAAGGGGTTCTAGATGAGTGCCTGGAAATTATAGATTAGCTGTCTTTGTTTAAATTATGTATCTCTTAAATGCGAAGGAATATTCCTGAATTACATATCTTCCAAGTTCATACTGGTTTATGTGTGTCATTTCATGCAAAAAGTGGGACAGTTTATGAAAATAATTTGCATATCACCATAAGCATCACTTTATTTTTTTAACACTGAGGAAAGGTGAGTTTTGTATGTATTTATAGGAAGACTGCAGGGCAAACTACAATGCACAAGCATGTCCCCCACACTGTCTCTTTGGAATATCTCTCTCAAGCAATCCATTTTGTTTCCTATCAGGGATCTTTAGTGAATCACAGCCCTGTTCAAAATGGGTTTCCCCTGTGAGATAACTAGATCCAGAACAGTGGAAATTTATACAGTTGCAGGTGTTAGCTGCTATTACTCTTACTGGCCTGTCCCCATTTAAGTTTTATGCCCTGTCCCTTCTCAAGCTTCATCCAGCCTTCTTTTTCCCTCTAGACTCTTTTAGTTCTCTCTCTACTAATTCTTAGTTCTGTTTATAGAATTGGTTTCTTCCCTTCAGGTCTTTTTGCTGGTTGAGAGCCAGATTATGAGGAGAGCAAATATACTCTGGCCTCTTATAATGGAGGAAAAATTCCATTCCCCACAGTTCAGCTAAAAACATGAAGCTTCACTTGAACTGAGGGAACTATGGCATGGCTTGCCTGTCAGGCAAGATCTGTAATATTGAAGAGTTTTGGTTTTCATTTTACTTTTTTAGGATATGGTGTTCCTGATGGACATAATTAGGAAATGCATTTCTGACTACTTTCATGGTCTCTAATGTTTGACTAGGAATCCTTCACCTGTGTCTGCCTTTTCAGACTTGGAATAATCAAAAGTAAAAAAAGAACTAATTTCTATATTCAGGTTTCAGAAGTGGAAACTCAGTCAGAGGCTTCTGGAATTTGTTGTTCCAGCAACTGAGGTCTTATATGGTATAGAGCATAGCAGGTACAGTTATGTGTAAGATTTTTGCTAGAGTATGGATAGGATTGTGGCTGATGGATTTAAGTGAAAGAAGGGCTAACTGCCACACTGTTGTGCAGTGAACTGGACAAGAAAAAGTCTGTTTTAATTTCTGAAGGTATTGCAACTAGATGCAGTTGGTACTGCATACTCATAAGACCAGATATAAAGCAAAAAAATGAACCAACTATGTTATTGATGTCTGGGAACACTGGCCTGTTACTCTTTCCCATACAGTAAATGGATACTTCACCTTTGTCTAAACTCTCCCTGGATACTTCAGTCTCCTTTTAATCAAGTGCTGCTTTAGCTCAGCTATTATAACTGTGTGGCTTTTACTAAGCAAGGTTTGGATCTTTCCAGCTCCTCTTACTTGTTTGATACAGAGCAATAGAGAAGAGACACAGATTCAATTCCCATGACTAGGCCAATACACAGTAGGAACTTAAAATAGCATCCAATTAATTAAACAACAACAAAAAAAACCCCAAACAAACAGTAAAGCAAAATTTACCAGAATAAGAAATTCCTATATTACAGTGAGATGCTGGCTCAACCAATCCTGTGCTGTTTGCTTAAATACCAGAAAAGTAGCTTTAAAATTCTCATGAGGAATGCAGATTCTGCTAGTTCACTGTGAATAGAAAGGTAGTCAGAAATAGACCACTTAATAAGAATCTTTTAACGATCTGGATGCAAAAAAAGAAAACTGCTCTTGACACACACAGCTACTGCTGTTGTCAAATTAAAGCTGAACTGGAGTAAATGAAGTGCTAGCAGTCTCTTTCAGACAGCAGTGGGGACATGCCTGTCTCCTGCTGTTTTCTTGGAGGGGGGTGAAACGGGTGAATCTGTAGTTGTGTAACCTGTACAAGGGAACAGCAAAAGAAGATCCAGTCCAAAATCCAGTAAAGACAAGGGAGTCTTTCTGTTACCTCCATGGGCTGTAGATAATAACACAATTGACTTACACTTAAGCTGATATGGGGACGGAGTACAACCATTCCTAAGCGTAGCACCAACAGTATCTGTAGAAAAACACAAAATCAAATATACTGTGAGAAGAATCTCTATGAGGTGTAACATGTGTATCTAAGATATTAGATGAAAGGGGATTGTGTTTGAATATTTAGCTAGTTTATTCATTAAATTTTAAATTATTTTTAATTATACATAGAAGTTTCTTACTGCACATACACAGTAGACATCTGTGACTTACTTTCTCTGTTATCATAATAATTTGTAGTTGAAGAGGAAGAAAGGAAAAGCTATAAATGACTTCTTATTTTTCCCTTTTATGTGTCAGTGTATTAACCTGTTTGGGTAATTTATATAATTGAGTTCTCAAAAAACAGTATGATTGTAAACGCTGTCATCTGCATGACCAAGACTAAAATATGGACGTATAAAAGTAGACATTAAAACTAGGGAAAAATAAGAAGAGCTGGGAAATTCCTTCCTGACCTCACCCCTCTGCAGATTTCAGCAGTGGTATTATAATGGCTATGAAAACACTGAGCCAGATATTACAAAGTCATTTGGACTCAAAAGGAGGAGTGATCTGATCAGGGTTACTTTTCTTTCTGAGAAAAATTAAACTCATCCTCACAAGAGGTTTGGGAATTTTCAGGACTAGGAGATAATTTTCTACACCTTTTATATCATGTGGATATTTACTGCTTTAAGAAAGAATGATCACAACCGTTTATAATTTTTAGTTTTTAGCACTTTATAGTCATTGTGGTCAGGTCTAAATACTTATATAAAATAAAAGTCTGAGGAAGAATCCACTGTTTGATTGGAGCATCATTCTGATTTGGAAAGTGTCTGTCATTTGAACATTAGTCATACTCCTATTATGTTGTGACTCATGATGTACTCCAGGCAAAAGAAAAGAAACAATACTGAATGAGTTCCTGAAAAAATACCCCAGGAGCTGAAGCAAAAAGTAAATAAAGCTTTTATTGTCTTAATAGTCTTCTATGATCTTTGACTCTTGAATGTATGTGTATTTGTTATTTACCATAACAAAAAACGATACATTTTTTTCCCACCTATCAATTTTCAGAGAGGAAATAGTACAGCTGCTGCTACTACTAATAATAGTACTGATACTACTACTGACACTGATAACAATAGTATTAATACTATTACTATGTTTTACACACATACTCTTCCAAATTTTTAAGTCAAATCTGCATTTTAGCCAATTGCATTTTGCCTTAAACGATAAAATTTCAGCATTTGTGTATATTGCAGGGCAGAGCCACTCAACCACTGAATGCTTTGTCAGCTTACAGATGGTTCATACAGCTCTGTCCTGTTAGATTATTTTAATTATCTGTCCTAAGTTATCTATAGATGCTAAATGCTATTGATAAATACAGCTTGTTTTAGGGACAGCATAATTAACAAATTGTACAAGAATATCTTTCAAGAACCTTAATGTTATTACTAAACTCTTGCATTCTTGTAAGAGGCTTATTATTTTGGCTGCTTATCCTTTCTGGAAACCAGAATATTTATGGAATCCGCTAATAACAAAAAAGAATCCATTAATAGCTGAAAGCCCATTGTGATCTTTAAACATATTGGCTAACAATGAGTGAGCTTTGGTGGTGACAGTTTTATAGACGTTTATGAAACAGCAATCAAAGTTTTAATTAACCTTTAGTTTTTAATATTATGTTGTTTTCAGGCTTTCCATTTGAAATGTCCAGTACTCCTTTGTCTTTTGTAGTTTTTGGAAAGTTGTATAAAATCATATTAAATAAACTGAGATCTTACACCTGCTAGGTTACTAGTCCTCTCTTTATTTCTTACCATTGGATGGCTGTCTTTCAGTTGTCTTTTATAACGTCAGTTTATTTCCTTCAGAGAAAAAATATGGTGGTGTTTCTGTGAAAATTTTAGATATCCTGATGATTCAGTGATGATATTGAGTAAAATTTATTACTTTTTATATTTTTAGTTGAATAGGAAGGAAAATCCTGTTACATGAGACACTGCAAAACAAGTTATCAGTTTATGCTATGCTATGCTGCCTCTTAGTGCTGTCTAGAAACCTTGGGATACCTGATTGAAGGAGGCCCTGAGATCCACTCTGAGGCTTTGATGCTTAATACTTCACACCTACTGCAGATTTAATGTTCAGGTAATATAAGCATGTTCAGACCAACTTTACAGTGCATGTAATGTTTGCCCTACTTTGAGTGAAATGTAGCATGGAAGGGTTTCTGTTTTACAAACCAGATTTGCTGTGCACATACAGTGCTCTAAGGACAGGTGCTATACTAAGGTCCCTTAATGAGGTCTAGCAGTAATTTCTTAAAGAAGGGGACAGTGGTGATATCACCTAAGCCCTAAATATAGTGCAAGAACTTTGTAGTATCACAGAGAATCACAATATATTATGAGATGTAAAGGAACAAAAGGTGTAAAAATAGTAACAGGTTTATGTAATAGAAAGGGTTGGCATTGCCACATTAAACAGTACAATATATAATTCAGATCCATGTTCTTTCACAGACTTTTTTTGTTGAAAGCAGTTACACTTTTCCTTGCCAATAAGTGAAAGAATCAAGGACACACCTAACTGTTTTCTTCCAACACTGCTAATTCATAGAGAAGAGCCACTTTGGGATATGCTTTGAATATCTAAGATTACTCAAGATGACAAGAAATAAGGCTTCCTTCCCTCCCCCCCCAAAAAACCCCCAAAACAACAACCAAAAAAACCAAAGAACAATTTGTAATTGACCTGTTTTGATCTCTCTTTTGTTACCTTTTCATCAGGTTGACTACCTCACACTGGCAGCTGCTGGATCCTGTCTGTAAATCTTTCATTTTATGTGAGGAGTGCCCAAAAGTTTTAATTTTAGTCTTACTGAAAGACAGCAGCCAACATTACAGAATATGCTACGGCAATCCCTGTTAACCATATGTATATTATATCTAACTTTTGTGTTGGGACTTTGCACAAGCCTTCAGCTTAGGCTCCTAGCCAATATGAATTGGCTTAAAAATGCATTCGGTTATGCTCTTCTGCCATCTGGATTTGAAGGAAAATTCAATTCTTAGAACTATATCAGCACCACAGTCATCTATTAGCCAGTTCATTATCATTGCAGTATCATGGATAAAAACAAATTAGAAAAGCTGGCCAAGATGGTAGGAGTAAGGGAGACAGTTTCACTGTCTTTCCGGTAAACTGTCCTTGTTGGGCATTTTGGTCGAAGTAGACAGTACTTGTCCCATGTTACCCTTCTTCCTGAAAGACATCGTCCACTTTCCTGTTGTGTTCAGCAGAGGGTGCTCAGGTCTGTGTGTTCTGCCTAGGTCTCTGTCTGTGAAACCCACAGAAAGATTCCTGGGAGGGAAGGTGGCACCATATCTCCATGTGACGGCTGAAGAAGAGGAGGCAAGGGGCAAGAAACAGTAGGCGGGGGTGGTACTATTGCCAGCAAACAGGTGATACTGGTGAGTATGCGTGGGTAAGTGCTACTGCACGGAAAGGCCCTGGCTCTGCTACACTAGGTATTTAGTCATTTAGTGAAATAAAATATATGAGAAGTACTGTGTGTCAAACGCTTTGCGCATATTGCATCTGCCCTCTAAAGCCTTGAATAAATTTTATGTACATTCTATACAAGGATTGCCTCAGACTGTGAGTAAAAGGACCTTGGGATGGAAGTAACTGGCCTGGAGAAGAAAGAATAAAATTTCAGTACTTCCCACAATACTGCTCTTCATTAGTAGCCACTATTTTTAACTTCTGTTTTAACTCCATTCTAGAGATTGGAAGGCCACAAAAATTCTGAGGGGGACTATAGAGTTGCAGAGAGATATGATGGCTCATCAAACCAAACAGAAGAAAACCAATGGTGTATGCTGGATGAAAAAATATTTTAATTTTTCTAAAGTAAGGACCAGGTAATAGGTGGTAGGATGACTGGCAAGGCCACACAGTGATCCCCAAACAAAGGTGACTGTGTGCAGATACTGACAGACTTTACAGAAGACAGCCTGAAGAACAGAGAAGATGGAGATTACAGTCATCTACAGTGTAGGTTAGAAGAACTGGAGGAGGATGGAAGACAGGAAGCTGCCAGTATACCTAAGAATTTGTCGATGCTGCTGAATAAGAAGACATGGAGGGACAAATCCTGGAAAAGAAGGATGGCCCATTAAGCAACATAGCCACATGGATAAGTCAGAAGAAGGACCTGGCTGAAGGAGAAGAAACACAGCGACATGTTACCTCCACTGATGATCAAGATGGAGAAATGAGCAAAAGTGGTAATCAGGAAGTATCAGGATTAGAAACAACATGTTTCTAATGTGTAGAACAGCATGCATTTTTCAGGAAAGGAAAGTAAAAATCAAGGAGATGGGGGATGGTCAAAGAGTATGCCTGAATGTGCCACAATGAAGGAAATAAAAAATGGTGTGACCTTTCTCTTGGTATCTTATGTCGCCTAGTCATCAAGATTGGGTTGGTTATAGATGGAGATCTTTGCAACACACACACACACAAAAATTACTTCTGAGGGATTTTAGAAGTAAATAGACAGTACTGAGTTTCCTTTGCTCAGAGTAAAAGGGACTGATGAGCAGAAGAGGTATCAAGGGCAGGGGTAATGTGACAAAATGACAAGTTTCTAAGTAAAATGATACAGTTCCAAGGAACTGAAACACATCGCTGAAGTTTTGTTAGCCATATAAAGAAAAAGAGTGTGAAAGAAAGTAGTAGGCCTGCTCTTCAGTAAAGCTGCAACTCAATATTGTCTAGACATGGGCCCAAGATTACAGAAAAGTACTCTCTGCTTTCATTATAGATAATGCAGTTGCTGGGGGCAAAGGCAATATGCCTACTGGGACTGAAGGAAGTGGCAGACAACTACTGTTTCAGTTCTAGAAACAGTAAGTTAGATAAGGGTGGAAAAAAAGAGCAAATGAATAACAGGCATGCACACCAACCTGCTGTAATTTTGGTTCTGTAAGCCATAATTTCTGTGACAATTCCTTACCAATGTAACCAATAGTACTTAAATGATTATAATTATTTAATAATTAGCACATTAATGAAGGATATTATTTTACCATTGATTATATGTGTCTAACTTTTTCTACTACCCTGAATGCTGATAAGGATGGGTAGATTCAGAATTTCCATTTGTTAAGCAAGTCAGGGGCTGCTTATTTACCTCAACCTTTGTGTGACATTAACAGTGAAACACATTGCTTTTATTACTTTGGTTACTAGAATATAACAGAAACAAGTAACAGCCCTTCTGTAAGCAGCACTCCACTGTATGTAATCCTACCTAAGTATATAATCTGTGCAATGGGAATTTTCACCCAAATAAACTTTAAAACCGTATTCGTACAGAAGTATTATTCAATTGGAAAAGAAATCCATTAAAGTGATGCAAAGAAAAAGCAAATCATGTTCCCTCAATAACTGGACCAGATAGGATGCCAGTTATTGATTTAGTCTGGGATGCCGGAATACTAAATCTTCTGCTGTATCCAGGCACAGTATATCTTTTGGAACTCTCATGGTGATTTATTTTTTATATTTAAAAAATAAGAACACTATTTAAGGGCAGAGACCCATCTTCATGTAGCCACATTTTGTTTAGCTACTGGGAGAAATTACTGGCTTTTGCTGAAATTTCCTTGCATAAGTATTGTCTTTTAGACTTAATATTTATTTCCATTGGTGTCCTCTAGGCATTGAAGCACTGCTTTTTTGTGCCCCTCCAGCATGACTTGATGACTTGCCCAAACGTAGGCCTTCTAATTTCTCCTACTATTTCAGAGATGATTTCCTATGTGTATTTACTGTCTTGTAAAATATTTCCAAATAGAAAGGTCAAGCCTGCAACTACACAATGGTGGGATAGGGAAAAAGGACAATGACTGAGCATGTTTGCTTGCTGAAGTCAGTCAGGGGCGCACAAGTGTGACCTTGGTCCCACAAACAACATTTCATCTATAATATAAATCAGTATAATAGCTATTACCCCTACGATGAATGTTGTAAGAATAATAGAATAGTTTTTGTGAAGCATGAGGTCGGAACCACCCCCTAATAAATACTGTGCAATCGGGTAAGTACTTGTAGTGGGCTGAATGACCCTTATGTGTTAGGTTACATTTTCTCTGTCTATTTTGATACCAAGAGGTTTCAGAATGAAGTGGGTGTCCTTGACTTGGCAGACTTATATCTCACTAGCACCAACAAAAATGCTCAAAAATGGTGTCTGAGCAAGGTATAGCTGAGGCATTAGCACCAAGGTCCCCAAATTTGCCTTAAAAAATCAAGATATTTGGCAGGAGTACTGCAACGCACTGCAAAATACAAGATAAAAATCCCATTAGCACTATATATGATAGATTCTTCAGATATGCCAGATAAGTATTGCTAATTTATAGTAGACAAAAACAGAATTATGCACAAAGATAATAAGAATTCATAAAGTCCAAGTTATATTGTTACGTATTCCTGAAGGGTATACAACTATTATCATCCAGCCCATAAATCTGCAACATTTTAAGAGGTTACTGTCTTTTGTTGCTTGCTCTGCTCATCTAAAAGCTTCTATGTAAGATTTGTCCATCTATAGGGGGCTAGTGATGACTAAGATTGTATTTCAAACTGCTGCTGCTAGATTATTCAGAGGTTGTTTGTCAAAACACTAACATCTAAATTAACTTGGTTCCTTGGTACCTTGGATTCTCAGAAATCACACCTCGGTGAAGATAAAAGACTGAACATGGCAAAGAGTTCTAGATCAAGAAATACTGCCAGAAAGCACGTGCAGAAGATCAGAGCCACTCGGGTGAGATCATTTTGAGCACACTTCTAAAACAGAATATGTGGTTAGGAGCCATGTGGTCAGGATGTAGGTTTGGTCAGGGGAGACAGATGGCAACCTGACACTCACTAGGAACACAAAGCCTTACCCGAGTATAATGAAAAAGTAGAGTTAGCTTGCAAGATGAGACTACGTATATTCTTCTATTTGTAGCTATACCTCATTTTCTCAGTAAACTGAAGGCAAATCAACGCATGATCTAATGTAACTGCTGTCTCAACAACATATTTCCTTTATATTTTTCACGGGCTCAACATATCATATTGTAGTAAAAGTTCAGACAATTCAAGAGGTGAAAAATATTAGTTATCAGGTTTTTACCATTTCTTTCCAGTCTTCATTGGCATATTTCTACCATTGTTTGAGTAGTGACGCTAAATTAGGGTTTTTTTTGCTGTTTACAAGAGATGTCTAGTGTCACTTATACTAAGTGTCCAAAAAACACAGGTTGGAATGGAAATAAAATAGTGATTTCTAACAGCGATTTTTATTTGATTTTCAGTTTTTGAGTTCTTAGATCACATTTGGGTCATATTTCTATATTTCTGTGAGGGATAGAAGTGCTAAAAGCAGCAGAATAAACAACCTAGAAATTCTTACATAATCAAAGGACTCCAGAAGGGGTTTTAAGGAAAACAGCAATAACAGGGAGCTTGGAATAAAATTGTGAGAGCTGACAATAATTAAATTTCATTTTCTGAAAAAAAAGGAATGTAATAATTCTTGGCAAACCACTCTAATGGCATGTTCTTTATTTACTTTTATACTAGAATTAAAAATAAGCTGCAGAAAGAATTCTATTCCTATGTTGTTTTGTGAATAGGAAACTGAATATGGTCTGACAACTGTTTGTCCACTCCACAAATGAGTAAGCATGAAAAGCTCTCTTCTGAACCCTCACTGTCTGACTTCAGAACTTAATTAACTTCTTTTACATGCTTAAATCAATTCTTATCTTGTGCATATTACTTGGACACAACTGCTGAGGAAATTAACAAACACATTTATGGAAATTCAGTACTAAAAAAAAAAAATCGTCATTTCTGCAAGAATATCTTTTGTTTCTGAATTTTTTCCAGGTAATTTTACTTGCAGTCTGTATTATAATACTTCTGTTTATTGGAAAATACAGATGTTTATGTAGTTTTTATTCTTAAAATATTTTCTGTCTCTAAAGGAAGCAATTCTGCTGAGTAAAAAGTGTGCCTAAAAACTTAAATCAACAGACACAGAGTCTCACTTTGTTACTCTAAACTCAACCACAGTAGGAAAGGAAAGTTCAAAGTTACAACTTTGCATCGCTGCCAAAATACACGAGCCCTGTCTCACTGGATTGAGTCAGCTGAGCCCCACTGTGATGATGGAGTTCAGGCTGCAAGAAGAGTTCATGTTGGGCTGACTCTGCAGTACCACCCTAGAATGCAATGTGCAGTATCTGTTCTGTATTCCCTTGGGCTGGGAATTTATAGCAAACACTGCTTTTGGGAACAGTGTTAGCAACTGAAATACTGCAGCAGAAAGTGGCCTCCCAGTAACTCTTAGCTACTGCCACAGTGAGCACAGATAATAAAAATAGAATCTTGCTTCTTCATCTGAAGTAGTTTCTGAATTGTCAATTTAAGCGATTGTAAATAACTGCAACTTAAATTTGGTGGTTAACTGAGACAAATACAAAGACATTTAGCTTCAAATTTCAAGTAAAAAACCCTAGCAAGATAACTGAGGCAAAAGGGGTATTACACTGAGATGTCAAAACCTCCTTATCTGAGAGTGGGAGCAAGAACCTTTTCTTCTTAAAAAGCTAGTGCCTATAAAATAATACATAGCAGTAATATAAGTAGATCAAGAAAACTACAGAAAGTGTTTTAATTGCTGCAAATGTTTTTTGACCAAACTACCAGTGCTTATATTTTCTTCCAATTTGTTTGTTTTCCTAAGATCTTTTTTTTTTTTTTGAAGACAGTATGAATTGTTAAACAAAGACCTGAAAATCATATGCCTTGGCTCTGTCCTGAGCAAAAACATTGCTGGGTTCTGATTTATGCCCTATTTAATAAATGTAGCTTTATCAAGGCTACTGCTGTGCACTCTGCTGTGACTTAACCTGACTACACCTTAACCTTTTCACCATGTAAAAGGAGGTAAGCTATACTTAAATGAATTCTGCAGCTTGCCTGAGATACTCACATTAAAGCTTCTGTTCAAAATTCTCTTATTATTTCTGAATGATAGAAGCCTAAAATGTAGCAATTTACTTTTTTTAAATTAAAGCTGAATTTATTTAATTAATTCCACTACTTATTCTTTTAATCTGTCTGCAGTCAGAAAGTTAGTATGTTCCCGTGCATTGCTCACCAGTGTGCAATACTAAAACAGACAAACTGTTGCAAAACTGATTTCTAATATTCCAAATGGGTAGATGGTGAGACGCTTGCATACTTTTGTGACTCTCGTGTTGTATGCATGTGCATGAACGCAATGGGCTGGTAAGAGTGAGGATGTGTAGGTGTATGTTCTCAGCTGCCTTCCCTAGGGGGAGGGAGGGTCTCATCTGTGTCCTTTGCATACTCTACAAAGTTTGGGTGGTCGTGGACTGTGTTGCCTCTTCCAGCAACCACTCCTTGGGTTAAGAAGGGTATCATGTCCTATTCATTGAGCCTGGGTGGCCATGTACTCTTCACACCCTCTTTCAGGGTGATGGAACTCAGCTCTTCATTTTCCATGCAACCCTTCCATAACCAGGTGACTCTCCCAGTTAGTCTATGACACAGGCTACACACCACATGCAAGGTCAAAGCTCAGCTCCTTCCTGGGATTTAATTTCACTAAGAAACAAATTAATAATGAAACAATCAACTCCCAAGACTCGGCTAAACCCATCTCCTCATCTTACTGCAACACAAACCCAATCTCCCTTTGCCAGGACAGCCAAACTCCGAAATCTGCTTCCTCCTCTTAATTACCTCCAGCTGTTGGTCCCTCCCTCTAGGCTTCATGTTGCTGGCAGGTGCTATGGGGTGTGGCAAACTTCATCCTCACATTCAGGACACTGTTAACTACCTCCTTCCTCTGTGCTTTGTTCTGCTGACATGCCCTAATTTATATTAGTGGTTTGTGTTTTTCATTGCCTTGAAGGGTGCAGTGCCACGGTCTGTGACCTTATTTAGAAGACAATGAAAAACTGCAGCCTTCCTGTTTGCACAAGTAAGTGGAAGAGTGACTCCCAAGGCAATGCTAGAGAGTCCTCAGGCAATGTGATGTAGCAACCCTGGAAGATGTAACCTGTTTATCTCACTGATGTTTATATACCCAGTCTATATGCAAGGCACAGCGTGTACTAGAGAAGTATGCAGTAAACCAAAGCAAACCTCTCCATGAAGCCATAACCTAGTCATTTTGATAAATTTTGGGAGGCTGTTTGGTTCTAGCTCTTGTCTTTTCAGGGGCAGATCAGACCTCTGCTACTTTCTCTGCTCATGAGATGAAAATGACATTTTCTTTTCATTGAGTGAAAAGTGAGTCCCGCTAGTGGCGGAACTCCACGTCCCTGTATCAGTGAACATAGGCTCCCATGCTGACCTTATCCAGCTCTGATTTTTTAACAGTGCAAATTCAATACA
The DNA here is from genome assembly GCA_031468815.1 of Morus bassanus. NCBI lineage: Eukaryota > Metazoa > Chordata > Aves > Suliformes > Sulidae > Morus > Morus bassanus. Next base: position 50,854,272 of record CM062600.1, on the reverse strand, counting down.
ATACATTATAATGGTACGAATGAGGACCGAAGTAGTATCTTTTATTAGATGCAGTTGGAAAAAATGGGTAGTTTTGGCCAAATATTTTTTTCACCAATTTGTTCCATCTGTGTGGTTTGCCTGTTCTCTCAGTTACGACAGGTGGTCTAATACCAGATATTACTTCTCCCTGCAGACCTTGACACTTTTGTATCCCAAAACTATTCTTGCTACAACCATTATTATGTTATTATTCACAGCTGTCATGAAAGTGAAAAGAATGTCCCCTGCAACCCTGGAAGCATAGATAAGGCTTATAGCTAGTCAGTTAAAAGAACAAAAAAAAGCCTGAAACCAAACCCACATCACAAAACCACCAGAAACCTTGACTGGAAGTGAGTGTGTTTTGAATTCATTGTCTAAACAAGATCTAACATATTTCTAGGGTTATAACATGTTCCTGAGAAACATATGAATTACTAAAATATTGAGGACATTGCCAAAACTGCTAGAAATAATTTCAGCAATTTTGGCTTCTTTTGCTCTCTGTAGCTGAAAAGCATCTTCCAGAAAGTACCTGTGTGATGATGCTGTTTCATACCAAACTACTGGTGATGAACAATAACTGCCAACATAAAAATCCTAGGAGATATGCAAATTCATTAGCAGAAAATGTTAACACTTCTAATTAAAATCAGAATAGTAATGACATCTTTTGTTTAAAAGAAAATGAGAATGCTCTGTTAGGTACTTATGTTTCTTGACTTCTAATAATGCAGTATTGGGGGTTGCCACAATGGATAGAATAATGTTTTATTTCACATTCACGTAAGGAGAGGAAATAGACAAACCGAAAAAAGAAATTATGTGATCAGAAGTAACTGCAAAATATTTGTAATATGGACACGTTTCGAAGAAAGATGTGGAATTTCCCAGCTGCCAGAAAACCCAAACAAAAAACCTTTATGCTTCCTGCCACCAAGGCAACTTAGGGAGCACTTTTATTTGCGTAACTTTCACAGACACTACAAGTGAGAAAAGCCATAGCAACTAGATTTCAATTGTACAATATATTCCTAACAGACCTCTTACAAGTGGAAAAGCCACAGAAAATTGCATGCTTGCTCAGCAGTTGTGTATTAGGAACATTTCTTGTGTTGACCCAATTCAAATTGAATGTTGTTTCATTTGAAAAAAGTGAAATCCAAGGGGAAAAATTTAGGCTTGGATGAATTCTGCCTAACAGTGTCATACATTTGACAGCTGTAAATGCAGGTGTTCCAAAATACAAAGTTGTGGAAGAAAGACAATGTACAAAATTCTCCAAGACAAGGCAAGGTCTCCCAACTCATCGAAACTTGCCAACTGCACGTTTGAGGTTGTCTAAAATATTCTAAGAATTATAATGAATATTGTTTGGGTTAATAACTAGAAACTTTATGTAGAGAGCCAGCTTATGAAATGGCAGGAAAACAAATGTGAAGGTGATTAAACTCTATACAAAAATATTATGTCCATATAATAAGTATCTGGCTACGGGGAAGTGTTGCTCGTGTGCTTATCGTGGTAACAGATTGTGTCTACACTAACAGCAAATGCACAAATTTCTCTTTTAAGTCGTAAAGTTATAGGGATTGTGGCCTTTTGTTTTGTGTTGTGTCAAGCTGTGAACCTAGACCCTGTAATGCTTGAACCTTTTCGGCTAAACTTTGAACGACCTTGTACTTGCAAAATGTTTTTACATCCCATTTAGTCATTATAGTTGTTTAGCAGTTAATCTAAGTATATTGTTTTTTAAGTAAGGTTAGTTTCTTGTTGCCCATGTGTAATAGGGAACAAACGGTCAAGGGGACAATGATAAAAATATTAGGAAACAGATGAAAAGTAAAAAAGACAGTTATTAAAAGGCGGAGATGTGGAAAAAGTGAAGGATACATATTACACAGTGATTGGATAATTTAAGGGAAAAAAAGAATTAAAAAACCCTCAAAGCAAAGAAAAAGGTAAAAATGTAAACATATTAGACTGATGACAGGATGGTCATTATGACTAAATGAACATGTAATAACACACAAAGATAAATAATTGAAAGTGTAAGATCATGGATATGCGATGATACAACATACAAGGAGTAATGAAAAACAAAAAAAAATTATAAAGGATGTTCTAAGGAGAGACATGGTATTGATCAGGTAGTTGTTAAATCTCCTTACATCTCCATATAACTGGTCAGAGAATACTCAGATGTGGTCTCACCTTTAAATTTACATTTGTAATTGTGCAGATAATAATTGCGGTCATAATAAAAACACTTTTCTATAAAATTATATAAAAATAGATGTTTTGGCCTTGAGTAGCGTAGTCACTTTCTTCTTCTGAGAAGGGTCTCCAGAGCTTAACGTGCCGCAAAAAAAACCAACTTTCACAGGCAAAGCCATCACCAAGGATGCTGGAATCTTTTTGTCAGGGCCACAGGTAGAAGGACTGAACATTCTAATGTATATTATAATTCACATGATATGTAAACTTCCTTTGCTTCTCTGCATGCATACACAGTAAGAATTTTATTTCTTGTCATAGTGGTACATTCAGGGCAACTTTTCCAAAATCTGTGCAAAAGTGACAATGGAGGGGAAAAGAAAACATGCTTCTTTGTAAAAACACATGTGGTATTCCTAAAGGAAGATACTGACATTGGTGAAATGCGAATTCAATTGGTGCTTATTTCCAGGCTAAAAAATACCCTGACCTCACGTTTTAACTTCTTTCTTCACGTGTTTGGGAACAATTCTAGTCTTTTTGTGAGTACTTTACCTCCTACAGAGGTTAGAGGAAATACGCAAAGATTTGCTTTAGCAACACTGTTTAACCTTTTATTTCCAAAACAAGTACTCTGCATATCCTGATCTTAAAGCTAGTACATTTATGTAGTGGCACCAGCTCAAATATTTCACTCTAACAGTTAGATCTTCCATGACTTTCTTAGCTTTCAGTTGTAGGCTCTCAAATTCAACTCTGGAAATAATAAGTCTGAATAATCTTTCTGCGTGAGAGACAGTTTGAGTGCTTGTGCATCCTAAAGAACTCTCAAGACCTACTTCGAAACCAGGTTTCCAATTCCCGTCCTGCAAATGTTAGTACCTAGTTCAGAAAACAAAAAAAAAGAAAATTTCAAAAAGGCATGCTACATCTTACTCAACTAAAATAAGCTGGAGCCTCAGCACCCCTCAGTAGAACACCCAGAAATACTTGCACAGTTCATATGCAAGTCTCCAGCACCGCAACAGAGACGTGAGACAACTCTAGCTGTTCCTACGCCTCAGGAAGGGCAGAAATCTGCTGGATTCCCAAGCATTTGCAAAACCCTGCGCTCAGCACCTTGGCTAGGCAGCAGCTGTTCCTGTAGCGTGAGGAAAAAAACCACGGCAGAAACGCCGCCCTCGGCGGGCGCTCGCACCGCTTGCCCTTCCAAAGCGGTGGTCCCTGCCGGCGAAGAGCGTACGGGTTGCAGGGCCCGGAGTGCGGCGCTCGGCGGCGCAGGGACGAGCCCCTCAGGGCTGCGGGACGTAACGGCCGCCGGAGCTAACGGCCGCCACCGCCCGCGCCGCCGCCACCGCCCGAGCAGGGCGCATGCGCGGCCCTGCCGCTCGGGCGGGCAAATTCAAACATGCTCTCTCGCCCCTTCTCTTTGTCGGGGTAGCCGTTGCGCTGACGTCATCGCACCGCGTCCTCCTTCTCTGCGGTTTCCGGCGCTCGCCCGAGCGCTAAGTGCAGCTGAGGGAAGGAAAGTTTTCGTTTCCCTGGTTCACAGCACCGCTTCTCTCCTCTTTCCCTCGGGAGCGGGCGGGCGCTCTCCGTGCCCCTCCGCGCCCCCTCCGCCAGGCGCGGACCCGCTCCCCGCCCCGCCGCCCCCGCGGAGGGGGTGGGAGGCTCTCACCGCGGCGCCGGCGATGGCTTCGGGGGTGGCGGAGGCGGCGGCAGCAGCGCGGGCGGCGGAGCTGGAGGCAGAGCTGCGGAGCCTGGCGGAGCAGCTGAGCCGCTGCCAGGTACCTGAGAGCGGGGCCGCCCCCTCCGGGCGCGGCGGCGGGGGGCAGCCCGCGGCGGCGCGGGGGGTGTCGGGCGGGCGGCGCCACCCGCCCCCCCGGCAGGCCGCTCTCCTCGCCACAGCTCAGAAGCGTCCCGCCTGGGACGTCGGGTTCGCGGCCCGGTGGCGGGGGGGCGTGCCCCGGGCGCCCGGCCCCTGTGGGGAGGGGTCCCCGGGGCGGGGGGATCGGCCTCAGCGTCCCCTTTAGCGGGGCACCGGGGCGGGGCGGGGGTGCGTGTGTGCGGCGCCCACCTGTTAGGCCCGGCGTGGCCCGGCTTGCGGCTCCGCCGGGTGAATTAAACCGGCCCCAGGCTCTTAGTCTGGCTTAAAAACAAGCGCTTGGCCTGAAAGCTTCCCCCTCCGCCCCACCAGGAAGCCGCCGTTTATTTGCCGGGTGTGTAATGGCAAGAGTGCCGAGACGCTGCTTTGTGCAACTCCTGGAGAAACGACCAAATGGAGGGGTTTTGTAGAAATATAGGTCTTGAAGGAGCCTTTAGGGGTCATTTAATCTCTCCCCCTACCTTGCAGCAGAATTAAGTATATATCCAAGGCGTTCCTGAGAGGGAGGTCTTTATGAATAATTACAGTTGTACTTCTAAAAGTTCCCCCAGATTATCGCCCTGTGACCTCCCTTCACAGGTACACTTCCCTCATGTTTGCCAATCGGATTTTTCATCGCTTATGTTTAGGTACATTTTATGAAAATAATAAAATCTTGATAATATGAGGTCTTGTAGAAATCTACGCTAATTCTCTGCCAAAAAGTGGATTACACCTAAAGGATACGACAGAGAGGAAGGTGGCATCTAATGCTCTGGTTGATTTCTCACTTGCTTCCTGATGGCCAAAACAGTACTGTGTTGTGGATCACGGTCTGGTTAAATCCACGAAAGCCTGGGCTAATGCAGTCATATCTGTGAACAGAAAATAGCATCTGTGTTAGAGTTAGTAGTGGTTTGCTGCTTCAAGCAGCATTGCTACACCTGGCAACTGGTGTTGGATTTCGGCTGTGGGTAGAATCCAGACTTCTTGCAAAAACTTGTTGCATAGGAGAACTATGGGGGGAGGGAGCTGTCAATAAAAATCCTGTTTAGAAACACAGAGCCGTGAATAGTTTGGGGATATCTTAAATGTCTTGTGGGAGAAGTTTAGAGAGCTCTTTATAATGATAATTTAGTTAGTTTCCTCTTCTCGGTATGCAGATGTGCAGTATCAGACAAAATTTGGTGGAGGCAGAAGGAAGGCCCTGTGCTCTGCTCATTTGCTAGCTGAACACAAATTATATATTACTAAAACCTAGTAGCGTAAAGTATTTTTGAAGAGCATTATAAATAATAGAAACTTTGAAGTACACAGTACAAATTTGAATTTCTAATCACTTTGATAATGTAACTTGAAGTACACAAATTGTAGTTAAGTATCTGATTTCCCCTTTAGATTCATGCAATTACATGTGCATTCCTCCTTGTTCCTTGATGAACCCATTCCAATCATTTTGAAGTCAGCAACCAGAAAATATTTTAAAATGCATTTCTTTTAAGTCTCATGCATATTATTTTGCCATTCTTGTATCTTTGTCTTGTATCAGATCTCAGATAGTTTTCTGGGAGGGAAGTAAGCGAAAAGGAACATGAAAGTAGTTCCTGTATTTGAAAACAGAACCCAGTCACTGTTCTGCAGTAATCTCTCCAGTTCTAGGCAGAATCAATATATACCATCCTTCTGACAACAGGGCACATATGTCTTCAGGATTTTATATCAGTTTATTAATAAAATAAAAAGGAAAGTGAAGCAGTAATCTATAAGCAGAGATTCTTCTCTGAGAGCTCTGCAGTGTAGACATCTACAATGCTTTACCATTTTACTAATCCATTAATAAATGTAGAGACATGTTTAAGCGTTTGTATGTTATATAAAGAAGGGGGAAAACAGATCTTAATAAGTCAAAGAGATGATCACGTAATCAATTACACAGCTTTTCCAAAGCAGGATTTATCTAAAGCAGGATTTATCTAAAATAGTTCATCTTTTTTGAAGTTTTGTGAAGTTACTCTGAGTTTGCATAGGAACTAGAATACACTTCACTAAGATTCCTCAGCTGTTTTAAAAGTCAACTGGTAAAATTATTCAGGGATAATTAATTAATCCATTTTAAGTTCATATTTCATGCGAAAAATTTATGCAAAGACAAGCCATTTGAAAACATAAATATATATGGGCAGTGTTAATGTTGTGCTTTTCTGATTTCTTCGCAGCTGAAATACAAAGTTTTTACTGACCAACTAATTTCTTTAGAGGAATTACATTTCATCTGCTGGGATTTCCTTAGTTTCATTTGGATGTAAGATCTTTGGTTCTTAAGTCATCACCTAACATTTGTAGGTCGTCTTGGTCAGAATCGTGAAACTGTTTTAAGTTGGAAGGGACTGCTTGAGAGCATCTGTTCTACCCGCCCCTAGAGCAGGTTGCCCACCACGGTGTCCAGTCAGGTTTTGAGTATTTCCATGGCTACAGACTCTGCAACCCCTCCAGGCAACCTGTGCCAGAGTGTGAAGACCCTCATGGTAAAAGTGTTTCAGCTTCTATTAAGATTTTCCTTGTCTTATGTTCTGTTCTGCTGGGTAGGGTTTTCTCTTTTGGAGACTACTTTAGCAGGCATTTTCGAATAGAAATGTTATGTGAATGTCTTTAAAAAAGACAACTGGATAAAATTGCTTATTTTTTTTTTTTCTTCTGAGTATTACATTCACAAACACATAAACTGCACTTCTGAAACAGACTTCCCAACTGAAATATAGTTTAACAGTGTATTAGAACTAAAGGATTAGTCTTAAGTATTTGTTTAGGTGTTAGCCTTTTGGATACTTTTTTTTTTCCAAAGGAAAAAAAAAACCATTTATCGAATGAGGCTGAAAGTTTTAACTGGTTCTAGGGAACACTAAACAAGGTTATAGAAATAGACATGCATATATCCAAGAGTTATCTAACACCTGAATAAAATATGCCAACTTTCTTTTCTACTTGTCCACACCTCCTTGGACTATTATATTCACTGTCATATAAACTGCACTTCTGAAACAAAGTCTCTCTGCTGGGAGCAGGAGTCTATTGATGATACGGAGTCCATTGGCTAAATATACGGAAGCCACCTCTGGCTAATCAAGCTCCTGAGTCTTAGTGGAAGTATGGTGCACGCTAGCTGTGCTCTAACTGCTGGTATCCCAGGCATCTACTTTTGGCTGTTGTCTATTTTCTGCAGCAGGATCCTGGAGTAGCTGACCCTTTTTCTTGTCTGGGGTGGTGGCATTTACGTTCAAACCTAGGTTCTTTTTCTTCACATTTCTTTTGTCTTTTAAGGTAACTCTTCCCACCAAGTTAAGATGCCTGCAGAGCCAAATATCATATTTTGAAGACTTCTGGGTTTTTTTCGCCATTCTTTTCTAAAGCTAAGATTCTGCTCGTAAATCTTGAGCTCAGCAGCTGATGTTTGCAGTATTTGCTATTTTCTTTAATACTTTTAAAAACATTGTGGGAGTTTGAATCACAATAAGCGAGGAGGAGGGCTTGTTAAAAGCAAAACGGTTTTGTTGCAGTCATTCTGCGAAAACTGGTGTTGTCTTGTAATTCTGTGATGGAATTTGCATAAATGAAAAAGCCAAATTAAGAAAATAGTCCAAACCGCCCAGATTGTCTACTGAGGAGACTTGTATGGAGAGGAGAAAGTATAAAATAAATATAAAGCATGTTTGCCTCTGTATTATGCTGTTTTGAGAAAATTATTATTGTGTCTGCAGTAAAGCATTGTGTAATTATTCTGATAAGGCTTTTGATTTCAGTGTTCCTCTTCTCCTAATTTTACTTGAGAATTACTTGAATTGAGTCACTTTCCTGAAAACAACTGCAAAGGAGACATGTATTTCTTTAATTTTTTGTTTCCTTTGGGACCTCTTTTCATTTCTGTGACTGGCTTGACATTGTTGGGGGGCAGTGGAAAGGCAAAGGTCCAACAGTAAGTTATGACACATCTGGTCACTGTTACTTTCTTTAACTGCTGCATTCTATTTTAGGGTTTTATGCTGCTATCACCTTAATATCTCAAGACGCTTCCATGGAAAATCTTCACCACCTATGTTCTTATTACTCCCTGGATTTTTTGGCTCTGCTGCTTGTTTAAAAGATCAGCGTGTGTTTCACCCCCATCTCATTTTCTCCTGTGATTCTGTATTTTTCTGGGGCCAGTGGAGGTGCTGTTTTTGCAAGCATAGTTGCTCCTGGTGAAGGAAATCAGGGTGGTTTGTTTCTATTTTTTGTAAGAGGAATGATTTGCTGTATGTCTGGAAGATCATTCTGTGAGTGGAGTTTCTGGGTCTTTAGCTTTCATGTGCTTTCTCTTTAGTCTTGTGTATTTCTTTAAACCACCGGGTGACTCTATATATTAAGAACTGATTTATAGTATATTCTGTGGTTGGTTTCTTGCAGTTGTGGTTTTTGTTTTTGCTTTTTTTTTTTTTGTGTGGAAGATATTTCATTTGGTGCAAAATAATGTGCATTCCTAAAGGAGAAGGTATATATTTGGTGTCCTAGCTCTCAGTCTCTTAATTGCTGAACTACAAATACTTTCATGCCCCTATTAGGTAACTATAAAGATAGGGAAGGTTCTTTGAAGTATCCTGTGGTGGGACACTTCATCAAATCCTCACTTTGAACAAGACAGTGTGATTTCAGACTGGGTTTTCCACATCCAGTTGATTGTCTTATGTTGCTGGAAATAGGGAGAATTGGAAGAAGCATGCACATGCCCTCTGTTTTTACTTATGCTATTGGTAATATTCACAAAAGGACTTTGGTTTGATTAGCTTAATTTCGTATTTTCCAGCCTAGGATCTCTTCATTTGCTGAAAGTGCTGTGTTGGGTTCAAACAGGTGTCGTAACAATTTACCCATTATTAGTTTGAAAGAACCAACAATCTTCATTTTATTCATTGCAGCTTTGATCTCAAAGGTACCATGGCATCTCTCGCTGCTAAAATAAGGTGGTATTTTCCTAATTGAGGACTTCCTTTCTAACTTTGTGGTTCTGCAAAAACTAAGAGTCTCCTGCCTTTTTTCTGCAGTTATGTGTACTGTTTTTAGGGAGCTCTTGTTAGTGTTATCTTCTCTAGCGCACGTGCTTTTCCCATCAGTGATTGTTATAATGCCTACTCCTTTGCTATGTTAGGAATTTTTAGGTGTATATATCTGTGACTAGGTAACAGGTCTCTCAAGAGTACACCATTGTGTGGTACCCTGCACAGTTTATACCCCTGACTCAGAAGGTACAGTCTGTCAGCTGCCAGTGGTCTGCAGTCCATAATGTTTAGTCAAAGAAACCATACTGCTGCTTATGGTTTTCAATTTACAAATGCAGTTTATAAATTCAAAACCAGAAAATTCTCCATTAGTAAGTTAGGAACTCATAAGTAATCTGTCTGTAAGAGTTCTGCTGCAGCAGGTTTGCCAGTAGAATTTCCATGGTTTCTGTCAAAAGACGATAAATACAAAGGGGGAAGAAAGATCTTCCTGTGGTTGCTGTTACTGTTGCTTCTCTTCATTGTCAGGGATTGCAGAGTAGTCTGTAAAGATGGACTATGTGTATCCATAAGTTTTTGAGTGGAAGAGGAACAAGGAAGGTGGGCTGTTAGTTTGTGGACAGTGCAGTGGCAGTGGTTTCAGCTGCTGCTGGCTTTCTTTCATGTTTTATGTTTCCTACTTACTGTGAAAAGCTGTGCATAGACCTGTTCTGGTCTTCATTTCTTATTTTATACTGTGTTTGCAGAAGAAACCCCAGTAGTTTGTGGACACCTGGACTGCTTTATTTGATCAAACACTGTCGCGAAAGTGTGGAATGCACCTCACTCAAAAGAGAGAAGCAGCAAAATATTTTATTGAGGTATAATAATAATTTGACAGGGTTCAATAAGTTCAATGGAATTTAACAAAGTTTAACAGTGGTTTAGCAAGGTTCAATAATTTTGATGGCAAGGTTCACTTTATTAATTACTGCATGGAAGAAACATACAAAGGAAAAATGAGGGAGAATTGAGTTAGAATGACTCACACAGAGACCAGAGACAAGAAGGGTAAGGAAGACCCTCGTGTTGAGTCACGAGGTTCAGAGTAGACCCCCCCTTGCTTTCTAAACTCCTGATGGAGCTTACGTGCGGCTAGGTCCAATCTTAGTCTCAGACTTGCACAATGGTTTATGTCGAATGGAATTATCTATACAAAGTTTATAGTAATTAATATTCAGTAGCTACATAGATTAGTAATGTTCCATTAGTATTCATTCAGCATGCTATTGGTCACTTACCAAGGATCTGTCGTTGGTAAAAGGTCTCTCTGCCTCGAGGAGCAACCTTGAGAGGTGTCCCAGCTCAAGGGGAGATAACTGCCATGCACCCACCCTGCCTAGTATGAAGAGCTCAGAGAAGGCTCATTTAGGCTGTCATATTTATGGGATAAAGTGGTTGGCTTGTAGTCAAATTACCTGTGATGGGAAACGTATGCATGAGACTCCTTGAACCCACAACTTCCTTTGTTCCTTGATAAATGAGTCTTGGAAAAGCCACCTGCTATTCATGTGTTGATTGCATGATTGGTGTTCCAAGCTCACATGCATCGATGCTTACCGTGTCACTCTACTCCTTGGTGGGTTTTTAGAGAACAGATTGAAACCAGAGGAGTTCTTGGCTCGGCTACAGCCTGTATCAAACTACTGCTAGTTTGGTTAAGGGGTCGAGTGCATCTGCCACACTCCACCCCGTGACTACAGTCAATCCACTTTGTCGACTCATACAGTGGTAGTATGGTTACCTCTTGACTCTGTCATAAATATGTGGCATATTGCAGATCAGTGGTAAGGGTCCAATTATTTGATAAGCTGTTTAGTTTGAGTGTCACAATTAATGCTAATTATGTACCACTTCACATACAGAATCAGTTGATTTTATATGTTTTTCGTGTTGGATTGACGTATTTTGTTTCATTTTTTGCCAAACTTTCATATACAGAATGATTATAAGCAATAACCATAATATGGTCAAAACAGCATCAAATTAAAAATTCCAATTCAAATTGCTGTTGGTGATCATCCAAAAAGAGTTTCCCACTAGTGATGTTCTTGATATTTCTTCACTCTTTCTAGGACATGATGTATCTTCTCTGCACCATGATGGACGGTGATCAGAGCTCTTTGTCTGTTGTTCCAAGTTTGTTTTAGCAATTGACTCAGGTCATCATGTTGCAACAGTTTTCTTAACAATATGAGATGCATAGTTAGATTGTAACAAGTGGGGCTTTGTGACAGGAGCTGACTAGTTTAAGTCGAATGTGTCACAGACACCCATTGAAAATCTAATGTAGCCCTGACAGCATTGGTTTATAAGTGGTTTTAACCCCTCTTCCCCTAATTTACAAGTAAATATGAAAAATATATTAAATAAAAAACCAAAACATTGCACTTTTTCATGATATATGAAGAGCTATTTGAGATGCCTGTCGATTGTACATATTAGAAATGTTTTTAAAGCAATAGCTGAAAATTGGAACTAATATTAAATTTAAAAAAGCCATAGCTCTTCCGTAGTGATATGTTTTTATGTCGACTTGGTTTCTATTCCTCTGATTTTGTGACCAAAATTTAAATGGTTGTGAACTTACTAGTATGAGAATTTGACTGTGTCCATATTTCTTCAGGATGAATTGTTGATATCTGTACTGTTCTTTCAAAATGGGGTAAAGTGTTTAATGCTCCCATTCATTAAATACTAATTTCTTTTATTAGTGATTAAGCCAAGACCACATATTTATTGGTGCCAAGGGATGCCAGCTGTTTAGTGCTTTGGGTGGTTTTTTTGTTATTTTATACTCTTATATTTTGCCATAAGGAGTCTAAATCACATGAGTCTGATTAGTACAGGTGTTGTTAATAAAGGCCTTACTCTTTATGTATTATAGACAGAAATAGTGTTGTTGAATAGCTAAGTTTATTTTCTTTTGCCTTTTTTTTACTTTTGTCAAGTTTTAGCTAACTAGAATGAATTTGTGCATACCTGGTCTTTCCTTCTGAAAAATACTTGTTTGGAATATTTGAGCAAAACTGAAGATGAACTGAGAGTGAGATCTAAATTAAAAAAATGTATTTTTGCACTTATTAAAGTAGTTACCTATTCACAGTATGTCTGTGTACAAATAGTTCAAATTGCCCCCAGCATGCGAGTGGGAATCTAAAATTTGGTATAGAGATCATAGAAACATAGAATGGTTTGGACTGGAAGGGACCTTTAAAGATCATCTAGCCCAACCCCCTGGCCATGGGCAGGGATGTCTTTCAGTAGATCAGGTTGCTCAAAGCCCCGTCCAACCTGACTTTGAATACTTCCAATGATGGGGTATCGACAAACCTGTTCCAGTGCCCCACCACCCTCGTCATAAAAAATTCTTCCTTATGTCCAATCTAAATCTACCCTCTTTCAATTTAAAACTGTTGCCCCTTCTCCTGTCACCACAGGCCTTGGTAAGGTCTCTGTTTCTTATAAGCCCCCTTTAGATATTGAAAGGCTGCAGTAAGATCTTTGTGGAGCCTTCCTTCTCTCCTCCAAGCTGAACAACCCTAACTCTCTCAGCCTTTCTTCACAGGACAGGTGTTCCAGCCCTCAGTCATTTTTGTGGCCTTACTATGGACCTGTGCTGACAGGTCCATGTCCTTCTGGTTCAGGGGACCCCTGAGCTGGATGCAGCACTCCAGGTGGGTCTCATGAGAACAGAGTGGGGGGGGGGAAATTACTTCCCTTGACCTGCTGGCCATGTTTCTTTTGATGCAGCCCAGGATACGGTTGGCTTTATGGGCTGTGAGCACATGTTGCCAGCTCATATTCAGTTTTTTACCCACCAGTACCCCCAAGTCCTTCTCTGCAGGGCTACCCTCAGTCAATTCATCCCACAGTCTGTATGGATGTTGGGGATTGCCCCAACCCAGGTGTAGGACGTTGCACTTGGTCTTGTTGAACTTCACGGGGTTTGCATGGGCCCACTCCTCAAGCCTGCCAATATCCATCTGGATGGCATCCCTTCCCACTGGTGTAGAAACTGCACCACTCAGCGTCATCTGCAAACTTGCTGAGGGTATGTTCACTCAATCCCACTATGTCATTTATGAAGGTATTAAGCAGTATTGGTCCCAGCATGAACCTTGGAGGGATACCACTTCTTACTGGTTTCCATTTGGATATTGAGCCGTTAACTGTAATTCTCTGGATGGGGCCATGCAGCCAATTCTTTATCCATCTAACAGTCAAATCCATATCTCCCCGATTTAGAGAGAAGGATGCTGTGGGGGACTGTATCAAAGGCCTTACAGAAGTCTAGGTAGATGACATCTGTAGCTCTTCGCTTGTCCACTGATGCAGTCACTCCATTGTATAAGGCCATTCGATTAGTCATGCACGATTTGCCCGTGGTGAAGCCACGTTGTCTGTCTCTGATCACCTCTTTGTCATCCATATGCCCTGACATAGCTTCTGGGAGGACCAGTTCCATGATTTTACTGGGCACAGAGGTGACGCTGACTGGTCAGTAGTTCCCAGGGTCCTCCTTTTTAAAAAAAGGTGTGATATTCCCTTTCTTCCAGTCACTAGGGGCTTTGCCTGACTGCCATGAGATAGGCATGAGTGAAAAGGTACCTTTTATGGGAACAACAAAACATTGCTTTTTCACAGTAAAGGAAGTTGTATTTTATATGCAGAGAATTAGGCTCTTGCTTGTAATTTTTCCAGCTGCACTGAGGATGCCTCTAGAACATGCTGAGATGTCTGTGTTTACCACTTCGTTACAGTTTGAGCCTGGAGAAGCAGGTCTGGTTTTCCTGTCAAACTATATTTTGATTCAGAAGGAGGTATGCTGTCTTTAGAGAATGACTTCAGATAATCTTGTTCTTTGTTGTTATTAAGTGTGCACAATTTCAACCATTTCAGGTACTGTTTAGCTCATGACTTAGCAGATAGGCAAATATTCTCCTATTTGTCCATGATTTCACAGGATTTGAAAAGTACTACGAAGTTATTTCAGGCAGAGTTGACAGGATAGACCCAAATTCTACTTGATTAGTCACAGTAATTCAGAGTGAATATACCCAAATGTATGTGTATGGTTATATTGTCTGTAAAATAAAACTGTGCATTTCTGTATTCTCAAATGCATTGAAAATCACAAATCCATTATGATTGTATTAACACAGAGCACTATATTTAAATAAAAGCTGAGACCTATGCTGAAACTTTGAGATTATCCTGTGCTCTCAAATAAGTGATTGATGTCTTAAAATAACTCTCAGGACTGTAACACTTCCAGAAAGCAGATATGTGATTTAGAAATGTCCTATTCTATTCTGTACATCTTCCATCCAAATTACTTCAGTGACTACGTTTAGTTTTAATTGAAGTAGTTAAGGTATTTATAGCTCGAAATAAAAACTCACAGATGAGTTATCCTATCCTTGATCTATAAAGGGATTAAAGCAAACCCTTACCTCTGGAACTGAACCCTTTGGTTTCTCCTATCCTCTCCTCTTTAAAAACAATTCTTACACCAACCAAGTGTTAAATTTTCAATGCTGAGTATTCAGAAAAAAGCAATTGTCAGTGTAATGGCTGTACCAGTGAATGAAGGTGTGCAGAGCATCCTGACTGTGCCTTCACCAAAGAGCAAAGGAAGTCTTTTACTTTCAGCTATTCATGAGAGTGGCATTGTGAGGTCCATGTCTATTAGATAACTTCTCTCTACCACTTAACGCATGTTTATTTCTGTCCTGCTCTGATGGTACTCATCTGACTTTTGTGATGTTAATTCATTGACTGTGTCATGACCAGCCAGGAAATACCTTGTGTTTCTTGTCCATTGATGCCATAATGAGTCAGTTATTTATGTCAGTTAAGAACCTGTAATAAAATTACTCAGTTAAATGCATTGCTGTCTTTTTGTCACACTGATGGACTGATCTGAGAGTCCATTTATGAAATCATGTGTAATGACAGCATCTTTTAGTATAAGTCGTGTAGTATTTTTGCTTAGACCACTATTACTGCATCAAATTGTAAGATGATAACATTCTGTTATTTTTATGGTGCCTTTTTGCTTTCAACAGAGTTCTGAGTAAGGATGCAGTCTCTTGGGGGTGTGTGTGTATATTTATCTACACACAATTTTTTATATTGTACATATATGTACAAATAAAGCAGTATACTATCTTTTTCCATTTTTGGTTCAAAGGTATCTTTGTTGCCAAAATTACCAACAGAGACAAGACAACAGGAAATTTTTTAAATAGGAAATTATGGCTGGAAGACATGTTGAACTATTTCTCAGGTATCATAAAATTACATGTTCATTGCATACCCCTTATACTGCGACATTAAGGAATTGGGGAAGAAGGGGAGAAGATACACTTGTTTGCTGATGGCATCTATTTTGAAACTATCAATCTGCTCGGGTCACATACAGCCTTCTTACAAATCTGTGGCTGGCAATTAGATGTTACAGTGCACACTGTATGTGAGTGACTTGTGAGCTTGAAAATAATGTTATCTTTAGAGCCTGGTGCGTATAAGGCACTAAGTTTTCTTGTGAGGTACTGATCAGTCTTATCTTCTAGTGACTTTTTAGGTTGTTGAAAAGTGTAGCACCTCAAAGATATGTTCTGTAAAGTGTAAGAGTATTCTATACTGTGACCACTCAGCAGGACGGGGTGGGTTGTGGAGAGAATACCTCTTATTTAGGAATATAATACGTGACTGGAAATCACAAAGAAACACTGGTGCAGCAGGATCAAGAGAGTCTGCACTGGCAGCATACAACAGTGTAAGTTTAAAAGTCTTGAGACATCAAGAAGCAAGTCTGTCATTTGCATGTAAAGTGTATGTGTCAGCTTCATTAAAGGCTTGAACTCCTTAGTCAGAAGTGTACTAGACGTTAGGGGAGTCCAAACCAGTCCATATTAACAGTTTTCTTACAGATGTTTCAATGCTTATACCATCCATAGTCTTTCATGGTTTTAGTTATTGGTTTGTTTTTTTTTTCTCGATTTTGTATAGTATTTTGCATTTCCATATGAATACTTCCAGCTTGACAGTCATGCATATTTCACTTTGTTTTGAAATATGCACTTTGTAATGCAGAAAATTGTCAGTACCTGATTATTACAGAGTTCTTGCTAAAAATAAACAGTAAACCAATAGCTCCCTCTGTCCTCCCAGCAATTTCATTTTCCCTTTTGGGGTTATCTACTGATTAAAAAACAAAAATGAGAGTTTGTGTCCTGTGCTTTTCTAGCAATTATTGCGGGGTGGAGGGCTGAGGGGGGTGGGAAGAGGTTGTTTGGGTTTTGGTCTTTGGGTTTTTTGTGTTCTGGGGTTGTTGTCTTCCAGATTTCAGAAGATAGTATCTTCCTAATTTATAAATAATAATTCGTAATGCTGTAAAAATTTCAGGTATGATATGAACACTACTAATAGTTAACATGCTTTGAAATAAATACAGTGAAACATCAGAGAGTACTGATTTCAAACTGTAGGTAACTGAGACACATGATGTATGAATTTACACTAAAGGGGGAGGTTTTTCAGTTTATACTTGTCCTCAGTGCAGTGCTTGGTAGACACATAAACAAAAATTTAACCTCTCTGTAAATTTCAATACCCAAACTATCATGAAAGTTTAGTTCCTGTGAGCAAAAAAAAGAGAGATACTGCTTACGTTTTTAGCACTCCTCTCACTGCTAAGTTTCCATTAGACAAATAACTGTATGCAATATTGATAGTTTTACATACTTTTGATATCTAATGACCAGAGCAGTATCTATGCTTGTATTTCTCTTCTAAAAGGAAAGTAAATTGTTTTAATTTAAGTAAGAGTATTTGTCTTTCCCAGTTTATCAGCCAGAGGGATTCTGTGTTTTGTGACTTAGACTAATGTTTAATAAATTCATGACTTCATGTACAAGCCAGTACTTCTGCTGTAGCTAGTTATGCCATATAACCTTTGTCAGTGGCTCATCTTATGTTTTTCCCTGCTTGTGAGCTTACTGCTGTTAAAAATCAGCAAGAAAAATCCAGTTTGTTTTGCAAAGAACATGTTCAAGGACTAAGGTATTTTTCATTTCTGTATGTCTTTCGGTATGATGATGAACTACAATTACTTTCACTGTAGGCTGAGGTAAAAATTCCCCTTTTCAGGGGATACACAGTGCGCTCTGTTTTTTCTTGCATAATTCTTTAGTTCTGGCATGCAAACTTGATTGCAGGATGAGTGTCTTTATCTGGCATTAGATGTGTTGTGAATAATCTTTAGTTTTAATGAGTAATTTTCACTAACTTTCAAATGTCATCTGTATGCTGCCTTGTGTATGTAAGTTCTCAGCTGTTCAAGGTACACTCTTGCTGACCTCCTGAGCTGTTAACGTACACTTGAGTAGGCTGAATGTTCCTTGGGTACGCTGAAGATTGATACATCCCAGGCCTTGACAGCTGTGGTGTTTTTCTGTGCCAACTTCAGACAGTCTAAGCAGCCCTTTTTTGGAAGAAATTGTTTGGCTCCCAGGACCATTCAGGCAACAGCCTTACCAAGTCCATTAGTTGTGCCAAAAGTTTAAAAAGACTGTTTAAACTTCTTTTAATCTTAAAACGGTAATAATATCTGGCTATTATTAATTCTGTTACACAAAATGCTTAATTACTTATAGATTTAAATGAAACAGTTTTACCTATTAAAATGTTTGGCATCTTAGAGAGAAGTCAGTCATGTTTTATGGTAACTTACCGTTCATTGACTAATGTTTTACTAATGTTTTATTGTCGTAATGAGAAATTTTGTAAATTTCTGTGTAAACTTTATTACATAAAGTTTACAGATTTTTAACTGCAGATGATCTTTTTTTTTTTTTACTGGTAACGTGTATTTGAAGATGCTGTTAAATAATTTCTGTCCTTATTCTTGTGGCAGAAAGGCCACTTGGGCAGGATGCTGCTTTGTTTTGTGTGCATTTACAGAAATACAAATATGAAGTGAAAGGCATTTGTTGATTTAGATTAGAATATCTGTTGATATAATTACTGCATTGCTTTATAGTTCTGTCTGTGCTCATTCAATGGTTCCAGTAGTAATTTTAAATACCAGTTCCTGCCATCATCAAAAATAAGGAGCATTTATTGAAATGGTGTCATTTAGCAGTTGTGGAAGTTCCAATGATTTCTCACTTAGTTCCAGATGACTTGGAAGGTTTTGTTTGTGTTTTGTGGTGTGGGTTGTTGTTGTTGGTTTTTTTTTTTTTTGTTTTTGTTTTTAATTGGAGAGTACTTAGCCTGTTCTGTTTAGCTGTTTCTTTGAAGTTTATTTAGTGCACACTGTTCACATTCATATTCTTTACTGCAGACTTTTTTTCTTTTTAAGTTAGGATGGCTTTTTCATTCCTACTTCATCTACCATACTTTCATCTCAGACAGAAATGTTGCAGAACTTAGGTATGTAAGGAATGGCAATTTCACTGACATGAGTATAACTTGGAGTTGATTTTATTCTTCCTTGGACAACTTTGAAAGTAATCTGATTGTGAAATAATTCTGGGTGCTTTGAAGTTAATCTGAACTGCTTATTCAATTAAAAGAGGGCATTTGTAGCTGAGTATCTGTGTTCTCACTAGGGAGACAATGTTCATTGAAACTTCATATTTTAATATATTATAAAAAGGTCAATTTCCGGGAGGCTTGGCAAAGTTTAGGTGGAAACTAGATTGCCAGAGACTCAATACATGCTGGATACTCAGCAAAAATCACAGGAAGGATGTGAATATTTCCCACTTGTTGTATTGTACTTATATATATTTTGTACGTATTTGTTCATTAGGAACAATTCAGTATCTGTTATTGTAGCTTTCCCATTTTGTCATCTTTTTATTGGAGGAATGCTGTGCTTAGAAGTCTTTGTCTGAAAGTTGTGCACTATTCTGTCGTCTTGTGATGCCTTGTGCTGTTCCCCAGCTGGGACCTGGAGTGTGTAAGAACCTGCGGGGTAGGACAACAAGCAGCTGCCACTGCTTGTAGTGAGCCTCGTGATATTTGATAGTGCTTCCTGCAGCATGCAGAAGCCCAGGTGCCTCTGCTCTTCTAATAAATAAGGAGAAAACCCAACAGCTACTTCTGTGGTCTTGTATACAGGACAGTAAAGGGAAAAGCTAAGGAAGCCTGATGGTATAAGCAAATCCAAGTCTTTAAACAGGCAAAAGAACCCTGAACTGAACAAATCTCGTGAGCTCATAAATCGGCATCAGAAACTTTGTTTGACTCAAGATTTTTGAATGTTTGCAGGTGGAATACTGTTGGCACTTTGTTGTATTCGGACTTCTCTGTGCTGTATGACTTCATGGCCCTCAGACTAATTTGATAGTAATTTTAAGTAGTTTGATGTAAAAATACAGTGAATTGTGTATTAAAGATATAAAAAATATTCAAGCACTATTGTCACTTCAGTTCTGCTCCCTATATGGCTGATTAACTGACAAATTTGAATTAAAATTATTTTAAAATTAAAGTTAGACATAGTTTATTAGATATAGTGGTTTATTCTTCCATTATGGTTCAAAGGTTTCTTTATACTCAAAGTGGTGTCATTTGGAGTGTAATAACTGTTGACTTACTGTCCTTCTAAATAATTGAAATCACATTTCCATTGCTATTATTTAGTGAGGTTTTGTTTGGCTTTCTTTTTTCTTCTCTGGGCTCCAACATAACTGCACGATATTTTTAGATGTTAGAAATACTCAGAATCCATGTTCTGTGTAGGTCCTAATGCTTTTTGGAAGCCTGCAGCAGTTTTTCCAAATACGAAAAACATTTTTATTTTTCATTCTGGTTTTGCCTGACAAGAAGCAGTAGGTTATGCATGGTTCACAATGTACACACATAGTGACTTTTCAGGTAACATGGTAAGGCATTTTCAGGAGATGGCTTTTTTGAGGACACATGAAAAAAGTGCAGACTTTTTATAGTGTTTCAGATTGGATACATAGAAATCCAGGATGTTGAGTGGCACAAGGTGATAGCATGCAATGAGAGGTTGTACTTTTTTTCTTTTTTGAAAAAAAGAGGTGAACGGCCATTTTTTTGGCCTGAACTGAGTAACCTAATTAATATGATGCTTACTATTTGTCTTTTAACCTAATTCCTAGCTGAAAGTGAACTTATATTTAGGACTTGTGCTGAATAAAGATTTGGATACTGATGTGAAGTCATTTGACTTCTCATGATGTATGGCTTAGTATTGGTGTTCTTTCTTCAGAAAGTGAATGCTGTCATGCACTGTAGTGCACATAATCCAGTTAGTTAGCATGCAGCAGGGTTACTTTCAGTTTTGAAAAGAGTCCTTATACTGCTAGCCCAATTTGGTTAGAGAAAGATGATGTTCCTTCGAAGGGTTCCTAAGGAACAGTTTGTGCCCCGTATCTTTCCACACGAAGTTTGTTAATTGTTTGGAAATGCCAGAAATGAAGTCTCCCTGACAACACTTTAAAGTTGTATACATCCTAACAGAGGCAGGTAAATGAAATTTGTGTGGTTTTATGAAGGACAGACTCTTTCTGCTGTAGTCCACTTTGCATGAGTTGGTAATAGTCTTGAATTATAAGATCTTTGTGGCCAGAGCCTTCATTTTATTTACTTTCTAACACAATCAGAAAGCCAGTCGGATTTGTTAGTGGCATGCATTCTTAGAGTAGGCAGGTGAATTTTTCTGGGTTTACAGCAATACCTTGATAAGGCATCAAATCTCCATAAAGTGTTCTTCCTTGCTTAGTTGAAGAAGTTGATGGCATTTGAAGATTTAAATAAATGTAAACTAGAAATGACAATAGTTGAAAGGGGAGGATATTTTTTTAAACCAGCAATCATAAAACCACTCACTTCTCACTCACTCAGTATTTTTCTTATGTTTTCTCGTAAGTTCAGCATAGCTTCACTTTTCTATGCAATTTTAAATTCAGAAGGTGTGAATTTCTAAAACTGAAGGAAAGACAAATCAGAACTTTTTAAAAAAATCTTGGAGGCTTTCCTCATAAATAATGGAGAAAATAGGTACGGCAGTCTGTCCTTTTCTTCTGTAATCATTGTTAAAGTTTGTTAAATCCATAATTCAAGGTATTTAGCTGTTGCAGTATTAATCCTGGTAAAATAATTTAGACTCAGTGCACTGATAAATCTCGATAAAAGTCTGCTAGCTTTAGAGACATATTTTGATTTCATATTGAAGATATAGTTGTTTTGCTCTGAAGAAAGAGAAACATTAAGATGGAGTGATTGTCATGCACTGGAATTGATATTGCTTGCAAAGTTCAAGTCTGCTTCCTAGAAGGCAAAAGTGATTAGGAGCAAATGGAAAGAAAAGATAGCAAAAATAGAAAAAGCAATTTCTGCTCCTGAGATTTACTCTAATCATACAGTATGTGGTCTTTATTGGCTCTTGTGAGACCTGTCAAACATGTAGTTCTGTTGAGCTGTTTTGTGTCTTTGATGACCATTGTGCATACTACTGTGACCAAAGGTGAAATCTGTTCTTATTCATAAAAAAATCAGAAATCGGTGAAAGAAGAAATTAAGTGTGAAAGCTACGAAGAGACCAAACAGTGGAGGTGAAGATAGGAACTCATGTCTTCTGTTTCATTTGATAATCAGGATTAAGACAGAGTTGTGCGGAGATGAGATCTGTGTTGTTTGAGCCAGTTTTGGTGAGGTTCTGGTTAACTAATGATACCTGCAGTACCTTAGTAGACTGTTAGGTTCCAGAAGCTTGGGGGGAGAAGGAAGCAGAGAAATGGATAGCTGTAATGGTGTTGGTTTTCCTTTTAGGCCATGTATTGTCCTCATACAAATTCTGTTTCTCTTTAACATTCAAAAACTAGTAGAAGGTACATGAAGCTGCATTCCTGTGATTTTTACCTGTTGAATAGACTTATTAGCTTCTAATTTTATGTTAGGCTGTTTTTAGCAGGTATGGTATCAGTCCAGTCTATCGTTTATGTACATACGCTTTCTTATTGTTCTCCTTGTCTTCATCTTTTGCTGATTTCCCTCCCTGCCCCCCTCCCCCAACATTTTTATATAACTGACACATTATGGTTTTAGTTTTTAACATATCTACATCAATATTGGTGCTTCCAGTAATAAAACTGTATTAGAATAAAAATACATCTGTGCAAAATAACAGTTTATGTGTAGTGGAATATATAAATCTGGAAAACCTTTTAGCTGACATCAAGTTTTCAGAGGCTTTCTTCAGTGTACTTTTAAAGCATGTTGTTTTCTTGCTCTCACTTGAGAATTTTTTTAGAAGCTTTTATACAATGCAGGTTAGCTGAGAGTATGTTAGAAGACTGATTTGCTTTCTAGTTTGAAATAAAATCAGAGGTGCATATGATAAAACTTAATATTGAAGCATATATTCCAGGCTGAATCTCTATTAATAGAAATTGTGTCCTGCTGCTAGCAGTACCAGTAATTGATACAGCAAATGGCAGCCTTGTTTGAATAATGTCAATTTCTGCTGCCTGATGTCACGTAGCGTACTCTTTTATTGTTGATTGTAGGTCTTTGTCTTCCTTCAAAATTCTTTACGGTTAGAACTTTGTTTATTCAGGAGAACTGTTTGCCGTATTTTTTTTATTCACAGGAGAGTAAGTAACTTTTAAGGAATTCTCACTAAAATAGGGTTTTTTTGTTACTGTCTTTTGAATATGCACAGTATAACTTTTTCGTCTATAAAAGGCATAGCATACATTTAATGTATTTTTGTCTTTTTTTCCTGTTTCTAAGGCTGATAAAGAATTTGTGTGGTCTCTCTGGAAACGTCTCCAAGTGTCAAGCCCAGATCTTACTCAAGCTGTTAGCTTAGTTGTGGAAAGGTGAGTTTAAAGACTTAACACGATATTAAAAAAAAAAAAAAAAAAAAAAAAAAAAAAAAAAGAAAACCAAACAAAAACCCCCTGCTGATACCATATTTTTTTTATCTTTTTAATTGAGAACTAGGTAGGATTTAAAAAATGTGTTGCAAAAATTCCATTGTTAAATTTTGTCAAGAGTACCTGGAATATGTTACAAGTTTCCTTTTTCGCTATGAGTTGAATTATGCTTCCAAATCTATTTTCACTGAGGTTGCTGTGCTGCAGTTGAATTAAATTTTTAAATTCTAAATGTACTTCATATTCTGTTTTTCTGTTGAAAGAGCAAGAGGAGGTAAATGACATTTTTCAGTGTCATAAGTGGTTGGATAACAGTTAAATATGTAAATTATGTTTATCTGCATTCTTAAAGTGAAAGGCTAAGACATGGTAAGAGAAGAGGTGGCTGCAGTTTAATTATTACTCCTCTGAGGATATTAATGATGGCAATTTCCTCATGGTACTTATATTATCACCTGATTGCTATAAATGTTAATCGTCACAATATGTGATTGATTGTTTTAGAATGCTAATATTTACAAATTCAGAATCTTTGTAGGCCAAAGATAGGGAGAATGTGAATGAGTTGGTGACATGACTGTCAGAATACAAACACTTAATTCTCTTAGTCAAAAGATTTGTCTGTTCTGTCTCTCAGGGTACCATGAGTTCCCTTTTTTAAAATGAAAAAGTGGATTTTTTTTAAAAAGAAAAAAGTGGATTTTAATTTCTTTAAATGGCTTGCCAACATTACTTGGGAAGCTTGATCGTGAAAGGCATGTTTTGTTTGTTCACATTTTCCTTTCTGGACTTGATAGTAAATGTTCTTCCACTTCTGAAAATATAACGTGAAGGTCTTTAGCTGGGACTGCATCCACTGTAGTGTTGTCCCATCTTCTGCACTGCATAAAGCAATGAAAATTTTGTCCAAAAATATGGTGTGATCATGTAACTAGAGCTAATATTCTAAAGCGTTCATATCCAGGGGAAGAAACTTATGTTGTAAGCACATTCAGCTTGTTTTAAGACAGCTGTTACCTGAGAATTTACATGACAATGATGGTGTCCAGTAACTTGTGGCTCTGTACTGGGACACTTCCCTGCAGAGCTTGGCTGTTAGGACAGTGCACTACTTTCACATTGCTTGGATGTTTTGATTTGGGAAGTAATTTTAATATATGAGAAAGACTTAGGAACAGATTTACAGTGTCCCTCATTTATGTTGAAATGCATGTTCTTACTGACTTGTTTCCTGGTAAAATTTGGTCATATTTTCATGAGGACAGTGGTGGTAGTATCAGTCTTCCTTCCTCAAACATAAAAAAACGCAAGAACTGTCTAAAATATATATGTATAGTATTTAATGTATGTAAACATATCTTTTATGTATGTAAGCACAAGTATGTTAGAAACATTAAAAAATTGTTTTACCTTAACCACATTTTATAGATAGCTGAGCAATGTGGAAAATTTTAGCTAATTCACATGAAGCTTAATAAGGTAGAAACAGAGGTGTTCAGGCTTATATTAACATTTTTCATTCATGTTGCATATAAAAATAATTGGGATATTAGGACAAATTGAAGCATAGAGATGTTAGAAAGCATGCATTTAAACGATGTTGAATACAATGAATTATTTGGAGTTCTTGAATTGTATGCCTATATAAGATACAGTCTGTCTTCCTTGTTTAACCTTCTTCATGTTTAGGAATATTTTTATGCTTCGTAGTTATCCCTTGCTTTAAATGATTTTATACTTTATTTAGAACAGAAATTGATAATTGTGTATGCATTATTCTGACTGATACAATGAACATGGGGCTCTTAGATGCCACCTTGATGCTCACAAGCATGATAATGAGCTGAATTTTTTTACGATGGTAGGAAATACATGTGAAACCCTTTTAATGTAGTGTTCACTCTATTAGAAGACTTGCTACAGAAATCTGGTATATAATAATTCTTCTATTATATATGAAGGTAAAGATATATTCTGTGTATGTGCTTTACACTTTGTGTAGAAGCTGGTGATTGGTACTCTTATGTGAAAGTGTACAACATACTTCTGTTAAGGTGCTCGTCTAGTTTTTTATGTCCTCAGAATAACACTAATGCTTTAGAACACCTCTTGTGTACTCAGGGTTATACATCTATATCATACCTTTCCTATGCTTTTTAGAGTTGTGGAATTCAGAGTCCTGGAATAGGTTTGGATAAAACCCATTCAGTATGTAGGAATTTTATTAATCACGACTTTGAACTTTGGGGTTGCTTTGATTGGAAAGATGGAGCAATAGTGTGTATGTTTCTCATTAATTGATGTAGCTTCATCTCTTTTGCCTGAGAACGGTCTAATTGCTGCTCTGGAAATAGTTTCTAGTGCAGCTTTACCTGTGAACCTTCCGCACAACCAAATTACAGCCCCATATATTCTCTCCTAACTTTTCCAGCTATAACTTGCCATAATCTTATCTTAAGTAGCTTCTGTTTTATGACTGTACCTCTTCAGACTCTCATCCTTTCAGAAGTTTTTGTCTTATTCCCTGCCTTATAGCAGTAAATATATATATATATATATTTTATATAGCTAAAGTGTCAGTTTATCTCAGTTCCAATAGGTTGATCAGATTTCCATGGAATCTGCTACCTAGCACTGCTGCTGCCCAGAAAACTACAGGACAAGTGATTTTCTGGCTTTGTTAATCTAGGAAAAATATGTGGATTTAAAGGGTAAAGAGATGGGATTACCAAGTAACAGCTGTAAACAAAATGATCTCTGAAGCATGTCACTCGGCAGATCTGTGCTACTTGCAGCCTATTTTTCTATAGTCTATACAGTTGTATCAATAGCTGGAAATTAAAAATGTACACTGAAATCTGATAAAAACCAGCCTGAGTCTTCTTAGAGATTTTTTTTTCCCTTCTCATCTATGTTAGGACCAACGTTGATCCAGTCCTATCCCAGCTGATAATGTTTTCCATCTTGCCCTGGCTTACTAGGAGATTTTGAGATAGGTGAAAACAGAATGAAATGGATTTAAACCTTTTATTGTTTCTGCGTGGGACTTTGTGACATGGATACCACCACTGTTTGCATAGCTTCATTTTTAAGTGTGTTCTTTCCATGAAAAATTCCATAACTGAGAAACTTTCAGTGCCCATTAAGTCTTTGTTGTGGACTACCTGAGATCAGAAGCTGGAAGCAGACAGAATTGAAGAAAACATAGTAATGTGTATCCTAGATCATATATATATAATGGGCCAAACAGTCTTGTCCGGTGGATTTCAGTCTCTAAATTGACAAAAACAACAGTGAGACTTTCTTCAGGAGATTATAGTGACAGAAGTAGAAAGATGCAAGTGTGAAAAGGCAAAATGTTCACTTACAACCTTGTACATCGTGGATGTGCGATGAAGAAAAAAGAAGAAATATATATTAGGAGAAATTGAGTGGGCAGTACTAGCCATACAGTCAGGTAATTTATATTTGTAGCAGTAATTTATATTTGTAGCATTAAACAATTCCTTATAGTATCTCTTTCTCAAATAAACGAGGAAAATGTAAAAGGCATATTTTGGGGGTCATAGGGGGGAATTAATAGCAGGTTTCCATTATTTGTCTGCTATTTTGAAGTGCTTTCATGGTCCCAAAATAGAATTTCGCCTGCCCTAAAATTGTAAAAATGTAGCTGGTACCTTTTTATGGCTGTGCTGTTGATTCCTGTAATACACCAGTGATATTTTACTTTTCAGCAGTCTTTGCAGTTCTTGCTGGATAACTGTAACTATATTCCCATTTTAATATTCAGATATAAACAAAAAATTATCTTTACTGTGCAAATGAGAAATGCCTTTGGGATATGTGAAAACCTCCAGGTATTTTCAAACAAGCCATTGTAAAAGTACTACTCATGTTAGTATACTTTCCAGCTACTTTAAATACTATTGATCTCTGTATTATGTAAAGAGTATGCTATTTCTAGTTCACTGACTTTTGAAACATTCTTTTTTTTTTTTTTGATGATGAGTTGGAAAAAGAAAAGTGCTAGAAAGTACCTTTTGCAGGTAAATGCATGTGTAAACTCAAATAGAGTTGGGGTTCAGATGAAAGGTTTTGAAATATTTTTGTAAACTTTGGGACCTCTCCTTTAAGACTTTTCTCTTATAGTACATGAAATCTTGACAGGTCATCTGACTCTAATTTTCCTCTAGGGCTTCTAGCTGATTCCTTTCCTTTCTTCTAGAAGGGAGATGTAGCAGGATCCATTGATGATCAAACTGTGGCAGTGATAGAAGACTTGGTAGATGTAAGTAGGGATTGTATTACACTCAGTGATACCCTTGCAGATAGTTATATTTGGCAACCTTGCCTTACAAAAATGTTTTTCCAAGTGTGCTGTGTCTTGCAAGTCTTAAAAAGCAAGAATGGGTTTATCATTTTAGGCCACTCTAAGAAACAGTGGCAACCTGAATGTTAGTGCCAGTGATTAAGAGAGAATTTTGTTGTTGCTGTTGTTGGGGAGTTATGTTGTTCTAAAGGTGTACAAATGGATGAACACATGGCTGAAGAGCAAGCGATCAGAAATAACCAAAGAATTTTTTGAAAGGTAATCACAGGAACTTAACACTGTGGTTTGCTGCATCCTGTGAATAGCAAATTGTGGAAGAAATATCAAACAGGTTAACATAGATCCCTCACTGACTGATGATGTGCAGATGTACTAAAAATGGCAAGTACTTTTTATGTAAAAGGATAAGTGAATGTGCTGTATGAATGAGTAATATAGATTGCTGATGTTAACTGAAAAATAATTAAAAAACCTGTATCTTGCATCTTTTGAAGGGATGATAAATAGCTCACAGAAGCTTTCTTAAACCACTTAACATTTTACTCTTGTGCAAATTAACAGGAAACAGAATGACAGGAGAACAAGGAAGTAAACAAGACCTAACACAGTTTTAAAGGCCATTACCATTTTGTCACTCTGAGTTTAAAATAAGGTGGACTCCCTCGTTGTTATCACTCAATAAAGTGGACAGAATAATAGAGCATAAGAGTACAACCTTTCTATCTAAGGTCAAATAATTGTGATTTTCTACAGTTGATGAAAGTTTAATATCCTGTTTCATTAAAAATTCTCAGAACATTGAACATAAGTCAACATTCCATGGAGAAGAAGGTATTATGCAGCTTGCATGTGTGCATATCTGCATATCAGAGCACAAAATATTGACATGATAATTGCAGTCAAGCCTGATTGAACAGTGGCCTCTGGGAATTCAGCTGGTGTTGTACCAACTGGATGGCTGCACAGGACACAGTTTGAAATGCAAGGTGCAAGTTAGCACTTTATTCAGCACAGGCAGGCATCATTTAAAAATCCTTGGGGGAAACCCTGGTGATGCGCAGATGTTAAAGCAGTCTGTTCTGAAGTGCTGATATTTTGAACACTGTAAGAGACTTGTGTATCTTAGATGAAAAATGTTTGCAAAATTATTAGGGAAAAATGTCACTATTTTCTTTACTACTCTAGTGTAAAAATATGTTTAGTATTTTATGTACATTGCTTCAAATAAGAGGCCTTAATAAATCATCTAATGAATTAAATCAATCAAGTTAGAGATGCAAGAAAAATTACATTTCTGTAATGATGCTTTTCCATTTTCATACATATCCTGGAACATAGAACTGGCTGTATAAATAATTTACTAAGGAAATAATTTCATTTTACGTTTTTTCTTTAATTAGATCTTAAAATTATTTTTGTGAAGAAACAAAAATTGATGTATGCAGTTTTGCTGTAGAAGATAACTGCTGTCTTAAAGTGCAAAATGTGTGGTATCAATTTAAATTCTTTTTTGCTGTATGCTGTCTAAATCTTTTAAAAGTTCTATTTTTAAGAAAAAATTATAATGTGCATCAATTATAATTCATTGTGAAGTATAAGGATCTTCTAGAATCTGAGGTGAAAGTAAACTATTAAATGAAAACTATTTAGCTCTGTTTTTTTAATCTCTAAAATAGGTACCCAGAAACATGGTAAGGTTTCTAGTTGGAAGATTAAGGCATGGGCTCTGTTTCTGGTAACCACTGACTGTGCAACTGCAGGGATGTGGCTGTACACAGTAAATTACAATATTGGTGCTGTATTTACAGTGACATTGACAGTGTGTGCTCTACAACTTCACTTTGCACATGGGTGATTCATTATCTATTTAATTCCAACATTGAATGTAGGCATGTTGAATGTCTGTTGGAAGTTGGAAGACCAGGAGGGATGATAATCAGACTAAACACTGCATCACACAAGCTGATCTTTTGTAGGCTTTCTAAGTTTTGCAGCCCTTTAGATTCAAAGAAATATCTTTCAAAAGTAACAATATTTCTAAAGCAGTTTAGTTATGTAGGTATATTAGTAAAATATAGCCTTTGTTCTTTTACCACACAGCCCAAAGTTTGCAGTGTAACCTTAACCTTTGTAGCTATTTAAGGCCAAATTTGTAGATGTGTTTTTCTTTTTAAATCCTGCTGTTTTGTAAAACTGAAAGGACATATTCCATGAAACCTGTAAACAGCAAATTCAATTTATTAGTTAAGATAATTTTAAATTATTTGATGTAAAAATGACATAATTGTCAAGAAAATGTAATTCAGAATTGTATACAAATGTTTAATTGCTTGACTGATTAAGACCTGTGGTAGGATACAAGATGCCTCTTTTCCCAAACTGCTTTTGCTGAAGATTTTAGGAAGCATGGTGTTATATAAACATTAACACACTTCTGTTTTTTAAAATCTTAAGGTTTTTGTAGTGCATATTCTGTTTTTTACCTCATTCATAGTTAAATGTTTCCTCGTAGTCTAATGTTTCATTTTTGACAAGCCATTAAAAATGTGCCAAACCTCAAAAAGATTATCCTGTCCTGTTGTGTAAAGTATAGCATATCACAGGAAAAAAAAAAAATCATAACACAGAAAAATGTTAAGCTTAAGAATATTTTCTCAGTTTCTTCATTTTTGTGGGAAGCTGAATCTTGATAATCTTTGTAGCTAAGTACATCTGTGTTAAACATTTAAAATAGGTAGTACTCGTGGGAAAACTGATTGGAGCTTAAAACTTGTACAAATTGACAGCCTCTCTTCACTCCATTTTTCATCCTAAAGAAGTCTGCAAATATTCTTAGCTCACATCATTATTGCTCATCAGTGGTTCTAATTAGCTAAACAGGAGTTTGTCTCAGTCATTGATCATCATCAGCTTCTTGACAGTGCCTGAATTTTTTTCCCCCCATATTCCAGTGGACTTTTTAAAATATATTGTAAGTATGTAATGGGTCAATTAAGGAAAATCTTCGACCGACTTTATTAATAATTTGTTACCCCTCTAAAAAAGAGGAGGGGATTGCTGCAATTCTTACCAAGTCTCATTTCAAGGCACAACAGCAGATCCAAATATGATATATAAGTTCCAGTCAGTCATACTATCTTAAGTGTCTGTGGGGAACTGTACTGTAATGAGCACTGGAAGTTGTCCTGTCCTACCAGGAGAAGCTGCTGATAAAGTTCCATATGAGGTTTCAGTATATGCTTTGGGCTTCTGACAACATCCATTGTGTGCTTAAGTTATGATAATCAGGATTTTTTATTTAGCTATGGGTGGTAACTGATGAAACTATTTTTGGGGGCATTACTACAGCCTGTGCTATCTTGAGAGTCTGAAAGAAAAAACCTCAGAAAGCCAAAAAACCCTTGAATTTACTTTAGACTTTTCCCACTCATTACGATGACAATAGATCTGTATTTATAAACTTTGTTCCTCGACAGCTTTGTTTGAAGGACTGTTTGACCAAGCATCACATTAACAGGGAGAATACTGCATTTAACTAGAAATGCACTTTGAACCATTGGCTAGCATATGACTGTGTTACAGGCATATTTTTTGCTTTAACAAAGGTCTGTGTTTCCTCTCCAGTCCAGTTTTTCAAACCTCTTTTGTGCAGCCTTGTCCTAAAGTCACAGGGCTTCATAAATTCTTGACTACAAATAATACACCAGAATTAGCTGTACATACTGTTTTTCAGTTCTCCAGAGTAGTGTTCTTTTTCTTGGTTCTTGGCTGGTTTATTCACTTTCTTCCCATTCTCTCTTTAAAATAAAAAAAAAAAAGCCCCAATACCCACAACTGTAGAGTTCTTTTGAGCCTTGCTTTGGGAAATGTACCTAACCCATCAGGTTTTCAGATCAATTAGTCCATTAGAAAACAAGTTTATTAAATTTTCAAATGATGATTGCATAGCTGAGTTAAGAGGCTAATTATTCCATATTTAATTGGGACTTGTTTTAAAAAAGGCTGACTTTGTGAGAGTAGACAGTGGTTCGAGGAGTTAGGAAGACAGTGCCATATTGTGGATGGTAGATACACAATGAGTGGTTAGAGCCAATGATATAATTTAAGTAGAAATATAAAATAAAACCAGCTGAATTAAAATGGAGAGGGAAATACATCACTGTGGGAACAAAGCATGGATAGGACATGGCAGCCAGCAGTTAAAATCAGGATACTTTTGAGGGTTGGAGGCAATGCTATTCGGTGGTTTGTGGGGCTTGTGTGTGTATTGTATGATTCTTTCTGTGTCTACATGTTACTATTCTAAGTACTTTGTAGTGAAGACCTGCTTTGCTTTTTGTCTTCTGAAGCTCTTAAAATTTTGGATCAAGCAGTTATGCATGTGTCTAATCTTAAATTCTTAAGTTGTCTAGCTGTAATTAAGACCTCAGGAAACTTGGAGTGCTATAATACTTACGGTTTAGACATAGATTAATACAGGTCCATCACTTCCTCAGATAGATTATGATTTAATGTGCTTATGGGAGAGAGAGAGAGACCTTCTTCCCAAAATATTTGGGTTTTGTGTACTGCAACTGTTACCTTTGAAAAAGGGTGATTGTTGATAGCCATTAAGGACCTCACAGCAAAGTAATTAGTTATGAAGAATCATTGGTAATTTTGTACTGGAGCAGTTTTTAGTTCATTTAAGTTATGGAATAATGTACAGTACCTATCATGGATAGTATACCTGTTTCTGGAACATGCACAAACTTCTGTGATAAGTATTATACAAATAATCTCTTCACAGACATTTTTCCTTACTAACTCCTAATTATTAAAGTTGTCCAATATCTTCTAGTACAAAGTTTTATAAGCTTATCAGAAAGACTTTTCCCACCTTTTAAAACCTGACTGAGAATGTAATTTCTGTAAAGTAGTTATACATTATAAGCAGGGTGGGTCAATTTCATTAACAGTCATGTATTACGAAACCTGTTTGTTGTTTTCTCTCTTGTGCTCCCTTTTTTTTCCTTAGGTTTTTTAAAGGATATCACAGTGTAACCTTTGGAATACATCACATAACTTCATATTTCCATGGATATCTTTACTTGCAGTCTACTTCATTCAGTTTTAGTAGATGGTCAAAGAGAAACTATGAAAAAATGGCTGTAATATGTATTTCACTGCTCATGTCTTCCTAGCAACCTATCATGACAATTCCTTGATGCTTCTGATTGCAGGTGATCAGATGCTTTGAGGTCAGGATCTGATGTGCATTTTTCTGTTAAGTTTCTGTCTCAGTTAAAATGTTAAATACATTTCACCTATGAAATGTCTTTTGGAATACTTGTTGAATATTCATGGTTTCACTTTTCTCTGCTCACTACAGCTCCTGAATTATTTTCTTCATGGAAGCACATTTTTTTAATGCCATAAAACTGCTTAAGATTCCACATATTTTTGTTTCTCCTAGCTAAATGAAATTTAAATACATATCATTCAGCTAGGTTTTTCTTAGTTTTCTTCCAGCACTACAACACATCAGTGCTGCTGTATTTGCACTAGGAGAGTGCTACTTACAGTTATGATGCCTTTAGACATACGTTTCCAAAAACCTTGCTTTAAATTTCATACCATTTTTAATTAATTCTTTATTTACTCAAGATCAGACTAGATATTTTGGCAGTTGTAGAACTTTATTTAAAAAAACATGGTATTGGATGGCCTGTGGGGATGATATAGTTTAGCCCTTAAAATCACCGATAACAGTAGTATATGCAGTAATACATAATAGTGGAGAAAAATAATTGTCCATATATCTTCTATACTTGTTGGTCTCTGTTACAAAATGCTTCAGTAGATGAAACCTTCTGTGCACAGCTGGATATTCTTATCCACTTTTGAGCAGATTTACAGACTCATGGGTACCACTCTTCCATTCCCTTCCACCTCTGAAACATTCCTATTTTGGTAGAGCAAAAGTTGTGCAAGTAGGATTCTCTGGCTTCTTGGGGTGGCTTATATCCAACCATAGTGGAAGTTTAACTGTATTGTGAGAGCAGGGATAATCTGGATGAGTTTCTGGTTCTCTTGCACCTGTGGTGCCTGAAGTATTTGGCCATTTTTAGGGAATATGTTTGTCAGACCTTTTGTTGCAGATATATGATAGGAACTCTGTCTTGTGCTAAGGAATCTCTGTGAAGCCTTACTATCGCAACATTTGTTTTCTTTCTGCCTAAACCAGAAGCCAGTAAGGGCATCAACCTGTAAAACTCAATCAAGAAATAGGGTAGCAATGAGATGAGGTAGTTTGTTAAACAAACCATTAATGACTCATCAGCTGTTTTTCCATGAAGTGTTGCAGAGTTGGTTATAGCCCTGCACTTATTAATGCATAGAGAGGCTCTGCCATTACTCATGGTTCTGTATTGTCTTTTTTTCCCCCAGTAAAAGTTACAGGTTCTGTCCATGTGAAGGATAGTAAAATAGTTATCCATGATGTTCAAAAGTGTTGTTTCAGACATAGAAATGCCATGTAGTTGGGAGAAGGACTTCACAAACCCAAGTAGCTTAGTGGCTCTGCATTGCCAAGAAGGGAAATAAGCATTTTGCTCAGTCTATGGACAAGTACACTTTCTGTATTTGGGAAAGAATGAGGCAGATAATTTCAGCTGCTTAAAAATGTATTTTAAGACCTCTTGCTTCTGTTTCTTTTTGAACAAAGTTGTGTTAGTTGTTTACAAATGTAATTTGCTGTCACTTGCCATATGCTCCCTGATTAATTCTGCAAGGCCTGTCAGCTTCAGATAATTTAATTTTCTGTGCTTTAAAATGACATTCATTATCAGGACATGAAAAATTCAAATGATTAACTGCAAATTATGACTAATAAAGTGTCTATTTTTTTTTGTTTGTTTCCAGAGAAAAGCAGAAAGCTGAAGTCAAGGACAGAAGGGTTTTAGAGATTTTGCAAGCCAAAGACAGCAAAATAGAAACCCTTGAACAGGTACGTATTATGTTTAAATAGAGCAGTTAAGAAAACTTCTATCATTGACATAAAATTTATAGCTCCTAAGATGTGAAAATAGTTTGCTGTTATGTCTTAAGATGAAAGTTGTAGGTGATTCAAAGATGATAATCTTCTTATAAAGTATTAAACTCTTCTGAGTTGTTCAAGCAGTTGACCTTTTACCTAAAACGTTCGTATGATTTTAGATGAAACTTTTTCTGAAAAGTTTTATCAACTCATTGCCTTATTTTGCCTAACAGACTGACCTAAACTTGGATTTTAATCTAGAAGAGTTCTGACTATGTTTAGGTTTGTAATGTGCCCATGGTTTGGACAGATTTGCCATCCTGACAAATACAAAAATAAAACATTTCTAGAATAATGATGACTAAATGTGTAGTATCCTAAAAGCAGTACAACTATGTATTTTAGTGTAACTAACCTGTAACAATATTTATTAAGTTAAATGTTAGCATAAACTATAAAAAGTACTGACAAATCCAAAATGTCATACATAAGTCTTACATCATGTGTATTCTCTATTGAACTGTTTACTCAAAGCTGAGTGCTGTGTATTAGTAAAAAAATTTAAAAGAAAACCATGTATTGAGCCAAGCCATTAGTGAAATTGAGGAAATATGAGCACACTTTCTAAAAATCAAAATAATTCTTTGAAAAGTAAGCAAAGATTTTGGACCCTTTATAGTATGAAATTTGATACCTATGAAATCCAGCACTAACAAATACTAAATAAATACAAGAGAACAATAAACATTGAACCTCCCTTTTCTCCATAAATGTCAGATGACTACCTTCTCAAGACTCTCAAGAGGAGAATAGAATGTGCTTTTCCATATTATTAGGGATGTTAATAAGAAAAAAGTTGCAATCAGACCAAGTGTGATATGGAGGGAGAGAAAAAGAATTAGAATTACTTCACAGATAATCAAGCTGATAGCAAAAACACAGACAAAGGTTGAGTGTGTGCTTTCAGCTGTCTAAATCCTGCAGTTCCTGGGAATGAAAGGCTGACCAATACATGGTTTTTTGTAGAATCACAAAATGGTTGAGGTTGGAGGTCATCTGATCCACCACCCCTGCTCAGGCAGGGTCACCCAGAGCCAGTTGCCCAGGACCATGTCCAGACAACTTCTGAATATCTCCAAGGATGGAGACTCTACAACCTCCCTGGGTAACCTGTGCCAGTGCTCGGTCACGCTCACAGTGAAAAAGTGTTTCCTGATATTCAGAGGGAACCTCCTGTGTTTCAGTTTGTGCCCATTGCCTCTGGTCCTGTCATTGGGCACCACTGTGAAGAGCCTCGCTCTGTCTTCTTTGCATCCTCCCTTCAGGTATTTATATATATTGATGAGATTCCCCCTGATCCTTCTCTTCTCCAGGCTGAACACTCCAGTTCTCTCAGCCTTTCCTTATAGGAGAGATGCTCCAGCATCTAAGTCATCTTCATTGGCCCTTCACTGGACTCATTCCAGTAGCTCCATCTCTCTCTTGTGGAGCCCAGAACTGGTACTGCAGTACTCCAGGTGTGGCCTCAGTAGTGCTGAGTAGAGAGGAAGGATCACCTCCCTCCACCTGCTAGCAATACTTTGCCTAATGCAGCCCAGGAGACCATTTGCCATCTTTGTCACAGTGGTACTTTGCTGGCTCATGGTCAACCTGTTGTCTACCAGGACCGCCAAGTCCTTTTCTGCAAAGCTGCTTTCCAGCTGGGCAGCCCCCAGCATATATTGGTGCATGGACCCCAGCATACAAGCTTGCATGGGGTTTTTCCTCCTCAGGTGCAGGACTTTTCGTTTCCCATTGTTGAATTTCATGAGACTCCTTTCAGCCCATTTGTCCAGCCTGTCCAGCCACTGAATGGGAGCATGACCCTGTGGCGTATTGGCCACTCCTCCCAGTTTTATGTCATCAGCAAACTTGCTGAGAGTGCACTCTGCCCTATCATGGAGATCATTAGTGAATTTCTGCACATTTCTGTTGGCCTCTATTAGGATCTTGCTTGAACTCAGGTAAGTTGCGTAGCCAGTGGTGCAAACTCAGGTTTCCAGAGCTTACCTACTTCTGGTTTGTTCAAAATAAACATGATACACCTGCTGCCTGATGAGAAGCACCACTGAAATGAGGTTATTCATCCTTTTATTTTGTATTACAGCAGTGGCTGGAGTTTCTGTGTGTTGTCTGATTTGTAATGTGTATGGTGCATACACGCACATCGTTTTTATAAACCAGCAATGCATGATTTTTCCTGCATTTCTGCCCTATCTTTAGCTGAAAGAGAAAATACCTGTGTAAGAAGTTTATAAGAATGCATGTGCAGTAATGTGCTTTTAAGAAGGGTTGCCTGCTGTGGCAGATTCTGAAGCTGTAGCGTGGATCTCCATGAGATTGCTCACTGTGGTTTCATATCAATTTCAGAAGCGGAAATTGAAATTGATCAGAAATCTGAAATTGATCGTTACCATCTGGAAGTGGAGGGAGGCTGAAAACATAACTAGAACCAAGGAGAAGTGGCAGCCAGGAAAGGAGGGCTTGGCAACAGGATGGGAGGAATTAACAGATGAGGAGGACAGAAGCTGCTTTTTTGATGATTGTTACAACTTTAATGCATGTTGTAATACAGCCCTTTCAAATAGCTTCCCTTAGAGTATCATTCACGTGGGGCGCAGGGTGTGGGTTGTAAAGGGCACCATATGGTGCCAATGGCCAGTATAAAAGCTGTATATGAAGGTGGTGTCATTTTGACCTTCTTGCCTTATCCATTGGCTGAAATGCCACAGGATTGAAACAAGACGGGGATTATCTTCTGAGCTCTTGGAGTGGTTTTGGTGGTTTGGTAATCAAAGACTGGAGCTGGCGTAGAGAACAACGTAGCAAGGAGCGTTCTTATTTATTTTGTTTTTCTGGATTTGGTCTTTCTTTGTTCATCTAAGGAGAAAAAGTTATTATTTGTGTAATTAACATGCAAATAGGTTGCTTATGGAACTGTGAGTTTTGACAGTAATGACAATGAATGTTCTTTTCTGTAAAGTATACACAGCAAGACTTCAGGGTGTATTGCAGTCTACCAATCTGTTACATCTAGGAAGGTGAGATTATCCAGTCATCTCTTCTGTTGCTTTTTCCCTCCCCTTCATGCACCATACAGAGATATCAGTTGCAACAATATAATTTGTCACAGGGTATTTATTTACTAGGAATTTATGAATGGCCACCAAACAGCTGATTGTATGAATCCACACTGACTAAGGGAAAAAAGGCAAATAAATGACATATCTCATAACTTGACATATATGTAAGCTGATATTGCTTCCAAGATGACAACAAAACCCTATAAGGAGAATGTGAGATAATCTTTCTTCTCTTGTATTCTGCATAGACTTTGTCCTGACATGCTTTAGAGCCCTTTTAAAATTTCTGTAAATAAAAAAGCATATTCTCCACACCCTAGGTGAGATGCATGTAGTTATTTAATACGGAGAACTAAATTAGCTTTATTTGTAATAAGCTATTTGAACTGTTCGAAGGGTTTCTATTTTAGTGGATATTACTGAAAATCAATGAAAATAATAAATTTATTAACTTATGACTGAGAAATAATATGGTCTCTAACTTTATATAACCTGAACAGAGAAAAAAGGTGCTTAAATATTGATGAGAATGGGACCTGTGGCTTTAAGGGTAAAATCAGTGTAAATCACAGTTTTGCAAAACTTCCGCTGTCTAATATCTTTGGAACAGAGTACATGCATTGAACTTTTGTGTACTTTAGTATGACTTCAGTCTGTTGTGCACCTTTCCTAAATTACAATGGTGTAATCTTCAGTTATAGATAAAAGTATAAGACCTTTTCTTGCCTTGAGTTTATTGCATAACTACATATTTCACATTTAAAATGTTTAACACAGTGTGGAGCATTTCAAAAATGTACCATTCAAAGGTTCAAATACATATAGTATTTATTAAAGCACTTAAGTTTTTTTTTCATGTATTATTGCACCTAAGTTCAGTACAAAATACATTGTAATGGAGTTTTCCATTGTATTTTTCCCTTTTTTCCTGTTTTTTTTTTAATTCTTGTTGTTGTAGTTGATTGATTGGTAACTTTTGGTCTTGATATTCACAGCTGTGTCTCATCTGGCATATATACATATTTATTCTAAATGATGTGTGGTAAAAATCTTACTCCTTTGAGGTTGGTGGCTAGATTGCTGTAGTGATTCAGAACTCTTTTCTCAGTAGTGATGTATCCTTGCCATATATATGTAATTTCTCTGTGTGTTTCAAGGAAAAGAATTTCTAACTGGAAACTTAGTCTTCTACCATTTGTGCAATAGATAAATTAAAATATCTTCACCTGTTTTCCTTAGAAGTGGAAATTAAAGACATGTAAAAGTAGCAGTAAACCTTTTCTGTCTTCTATAATGTTGTTATTTAATTAGGTTTCAATTTTGATCTGGAGGAACTAAAGCTAATCTTTTTGTCCTAGACCTTGTAACGTTTCAAAACCTTATCAACTGATTATACTCCAGAGGGGTTAAAATAGTACTAGCTTGCCTCATTATCTGCACTTGAAAATCTTCAGCTTGCTGTGCAAATCTATATTAAAGCCCCTTTAATGGGTCCAATTGAAAGAAGCATAATTCTACCTTCAAGCATTAATTAACACTAATAAATTTTTCTTAACTTTTGTGCCTTCACCTGATTGTATTTTTCTTTGTAATAAAATGCTGTTATTAAATTAAGACAAATGTATACACACATTATTGCCATCTAAACATTTTATCTCCAGTACCATAGAACCTTGATTATTCTTGTGTAATGAGGGACATGAGGATAATTTCGGTAATGGGGAGTTTGGATGAATGTGTCAGTAGTGATGAGATTATGCAAAGTTTATAAACTCTTTGCAAAAAAAGTTTCTCCAGTGAATGAGATTTATAGATATTACAAGCAAAGAATATCTGAGGACACTGACGCTTTTTTTTTTCTTTAAAAAAATCACTTTATTCAAGTTCTGCCTTGGAGAAGGGATCAGCCTTCAGTGGTGAAACCTGTCCATTTTATGTAGCCGCTTTGAACTGCATCAGTGAATTATCATATGTCTCTGTACCTTCCTGCTTGCCATCTTCTAGTTAGTTTTCTCATAAAATTAAGGAAAAGACATCTTGCTAAGGAGCTGGTCTACGTGAGAAAGATGGGGAGGAAACGATATTTATTATTCAAATAGCTGAAAGTTGCTGATTCTGGTTTTCTTATAGAAGGCTACCTGAGGTAGGTGGTATGATGACTATGGCTAATACCTGTGGGCTTGTTTGTCTGAAGAAATTAATAAGCTGTAAATTACGGTGTGCCTTTACAGCTCATTAGTATTTTTGTGTGAATTCCCAGTAGGAGTGCTTTCTCTGCAAGTTGAAAATGTGTTTCTGTGAGGTAGCTTACTCCATTTTGAGGAAGGAATTTTCCTACTGAATCTGCAAAGAAGCAGCTATATTGTGTGTTGGTACAGGTGTGCTGTAAATCCATGTTTCATCTTTTCATTAATTTGCCTGCGTAGCCAAGCCTGAAGTTAGCTAAAGCTTCTGGATCTTTATTACTCCGCCTTTGTGTTCTCAGTGGTGTTTCTACAACGATAGCCTGAAATGAAAGCTACATTTGGTTTAGACAGGAAGAAGTACACGAAGTAAAGAAACTGTCCTTTGCCTGTTACACTGGTTTGAAATGCTTGATTCTTATGTTAGCAGAATTCAATATTCAGACCTGGAAAGGAGGGGGAGGTCATCTTTATGATCTCATTCATCCTCTGGGGAGCTGGGATCTAGTTTGGGAAATTTCTTGTTCAGTCCAGGTAAGAATAGTTATCATATAGCCAATTAGGGTTACAATAGGTTAGGCTTTTTCTTGTGATAAAAATGGTTTCTAAAGCCATTGGAAACTGTTTTTACTGTAGAAGAGATTAACTTAGTTGTGTTCAGTACATTATCTGGTTGCTGTAGTGACACAATTTTCATTTTAATTGTAAGGTCAGTATAGTTTTAAGAGGGTGAAGCTGGATTTTATTCCTTTAAGGACATTGTTGATGAGGAATATTTTCATATATCATGGCTCTTGCTTGAATACAGGCAGATTTCCTCAAGTTCAGGAGAATTGTTCCTTAAGGAGCAGATAGCAGAAAGAAGTGTGCAATGCCTTTTGAGATTAGGTTCTGCCCTTACATATCTGCTGACTGCATTTAGGAAGGAGCTTGGTAGAAAAGTTGATCATAGCAACAGCTGTTCTTCATTTCCTACACCTGATCTGGCAGCATTGATGTATGTGAGTGTAATGAAATATTGCTGTGTCAGAAGTAGATGCTGGTAGGTATTGTTTCCAGCAGATCTCACATAGTCACGCACACTTCCAGAGACAGAGGCTAACTCACTTTGAGGATCTCGTATAGGCCTTGCTGAGGAGGATAGTGTAGGGGAAAAAAACACTCAGTTCCATCAAGATTGTGCTCTTCAATTAAGAGAAGAGAAAAGCTCATTTTAGCAGACTGTTGGTTTTGATTTGGACTTAGTAGAGAGAATAGGGGGTAAGAAAACACTTAAGATTTTCTGCTGCTGGACCTCGAGGGCTGGGCAGCTGCTTTCCATAGTTTCAAAATAGAGCTGCTAAGAAGAGAGGAAGGAGTAGAGAAAGTATCAATGTATTGGACAGTGCCGCTTTACAGTGCTGTGTTATAGGTCCTTGTTGTGGTTTAGCCCCGGTCAGCAACTAAGCACCACACAGCCGCTCACTCACTCCCCCACCCTGTGGGATGGGGAAGAGAATCGGAAGGGCCAAAGTAAGAAAACTCGTGGGTTGAGATAAGAACAGTTTAAAAATTAAAATAAAACAGCAATAATAATAATAATAATAATATAATGAAAAAGAAAATAATGAGCGAGAGAGATATGAAACCTTGGGAAGAAAGGAAAGAGAGAGAGAAAAAAAAAACAAAACCAAACAACAAGTGCTGCAACCGCTCACCACCCGCTGACCGACGCTGCCGGTCCCCTTTGGCCAATTCAGATCGGCTCTCCTGGTTTTATCCCCTCTCCTCCCCTCCCGGCTTCTTGTGCACCTGGCAGAGCATGGGAAGCTGGAAAAGTCCTTGACCAGTGTAAGCACTAGCTAGCAACAACTAAACCATCAGTGTGTTATCAACATTATTTTCATACTAAGTCTAAAACACAGCACTATACTAGCTACAGTGAAGAAAATTAACTATCCCAGCTAAAACCATGACAGTCCTACAGAAAATCTAGTCTGTCCTAGTGCAGAGTATCACTAGACAAAAGAGGAAAGCGTATTTATTTAGAGCAGCTGATGGTTAAGGTGATGTTAGAGCTGTGGCAAGATTGTCAGATTATATTGTCAGTGCCTACTGTGGTTATCCTGAGAGCTGTCATATCCTCATTAGAAGAAAATGGACAGTTAATCTCTAAATCTAGCAGATGCAGTACTGCAATACGTGCTATACTGGGAGAGGTGCTGGAGTTGTTATGAAGCTACAACTTTTCTTTTTTGGCAGTGCTGTTTCATTTCCAAATTATAGTTGTGTTATTGTGAAAAACTGCCTCTAAGTATTGCCCCCTCACAGGGTAAGGAGCTTCTATATTCCTTGTTTTGGAGATGGCAAACGTACTGCGCATTTGCCAGAAACAGTATTTGGGTCCTTTGTCAACGCAAAAATGCAGCTGCTGGCAATGCTTGTTTGCACTACACCTGTGCATCAGAAGGAACCAGCAAAAAGGATTGTAGGGTATCGTAAGAAGTGAAAAGAATAGTAGAGCTTTGTTTTTAGTGGATGAGAGAAGGAACATGCTGCAGTGTAGTTGTAAGGAGCAGCTTGAGTGGAATGAAATGGTGCACTTCACAAAAAGTTTTGTCAGTGTTGTGACGTACTTAGCAGATCTCTGGCTGGAGATGGTTCCTTTGCTGCTGGTGAAAGTGAGGTGCTAGAGTTGCGAAACTGACTGATACACTATATAAATTCACAGTTTATTTCCACCACATGTTCAAATACTAAGAAATTCTGTCAGGTGGTTCGATTAAGATAGCAAACTTTGCTTAAGACACCAGATTAATCACATGAGACAAGTCCAAAGAGGGCGATAGGGAACATGGAGTCTATAACAGATCATACTGTTTGACCCTTCCTTAATCTATGGGTCAGGTGAGAATTCAGGAGCAAGACTGACTAGTGGTAGAGGAATAAGTACGTATTCCCTTCCTGCAGGGTGAAGTCAGCTGCTCATATTTCTGGTCTGCTTCTCTGTAGAACCATTTTACTTGATCCTCTAAAAAAGAGCTTTAAAGAATCTTCATTTTCTTTTTTTCCTTTTGCAAAAAAGACCTGCCCTTTTTCTCCAGCACATAAATGGTAGGTAAGCACATTTGAATGGACAGTGTTTTAAGAGTGTTTTTCCTTGCATAGAATTTTAAGTTACCACGTTTCATTTCATGTTTATTATTGATAGAAATAAGCATTCAAAAATTCTCATTCATTTTGGCAATGTATTTGCAGATGCCTGGTTGCAGCTTCTTTTTCTCATAAACAATTCTTTAAATTGTTTAATCTCAGGGAGTCCTGGAAAGCATGGGATGGGATAAGGAAAGACAAACAAAATTCTGGTGGTATGAACATCAAGTGAGCTCCCCCATTTCAATTCCCCTCTCTTTGCAGTTGGTTTTTATTATTTATTTAAGATTGTTATAGTGTGAGGGCAGGTGTGAAAAATAGAAACTAATAATGGGATACGTACTCATAATACTGTTGCATGAGTTACATTTTAGTCCATTGTATGTCAGTTACTATTTTTCCTTGTTTTTTCTGTCCTTGTTAGGAGTCAAGTTCTAAGTTGAATAGTCAACTGTGAATACAGGCAACCTTTGGAATGAATCTGTAGAATCAGGTAGCATTCTTGGCATTTTACTTCTGGAGCAGCATGGATTTAAAAGTAATTTTGTTTTACATCATAATTGGCTAGTGTTGTTTTCCTATGAAAGGACACCATACACACTGCAAAATGTAGCAGATGACTTCTATAGCATATGGTTACCTTTTCATGAATTATTTACATAGAATTTCTGT
Organism: Morus bassanus; assembly: GCA_031468815.1. NCBI lineage: Eukaryota > Metazoa > Chordata > Aves > Suliformes > Sulidae > Morus > Morus bassanus. Next base: position 50,810,719 of record CM062600.1, on the reverse strand, counting down.
TCATCCTACATCTGAAAATAATTAAAGAATCTAATGAATAGTCATGAGATGAAAGAGCAGATTTCTTTTGTTATTTTTTTTTTGTGTGTGTTTTTCTTTATTTGGGAGTACTATATGAGAATATGACTGGGAATGTTATTTTTTAAACGTGTGTGTAAGTGTTCAAGTTCAGAACCATGACGATTAATAGAGCTGAAAAAATCTTACGAGAAATTTAAGAAAGCTAAATCAAGGAAAGCTATTAAATGTTACTGGCACATTTTTAGTGGTGTCTACTTTTTGTTCAATTCCTGCTAGAAAAAAAGGAAAGTTTGAAGGGAGGGGAGAAAGTTAGGAGTGTGGTGGGGAAAAGAGATGATGAAAGGGAGAGAATAAATACATAAACCTTGAAGTAGAAATTTTGAGAAAAAGAAGTTCAAAAGAAAGAATAATATTTTCACATTTAAGTTGTAATAAAATAATTCCATTACTAAATTAATTTTGTTTCTGCTTAAGATATCAGGATTTCATTAAAAGTCACTGCTTGGGGGTTAATACTTCAATTTTTCATCAGTTCCAGTTACTTTGTTTGTGTTCATTTTTATTTTTTAAATGTGGTATTTTAGAAGTCTACAACTGCAAGTGAAAGCTTCTGATAAAGAATGTAATGAAGAAAGCACAGAATATGAAGTTTATTTGTTACTCTGATCCCTTTGGAAGTAGAAATTGATTGCATGTCGCTTCATTGCAGTCACAGATGGACACTTTTAATATTGTGGTGCAGAGACTTGGTTTTTCGTGAAGTGCTTCAGCAGCCAATGACAGAAACAAGGTGTGTTGTTACATTTCTGTATCATTAGCAGCAGAAATGAGGGATATATGTGTCAGCTTTGCATTTCTGTTAGAATGATTTTTAGGGATATCTTGATAAACTATCAGTAGGTATTTGAGTTAACTTCTTGACATGAAATAAAACCTGCTTTTATCTACATTTTATGAACCTGTATAGAGGCAGGTACACAGTACTGATTCAGTAATGCAGTGTGTTCAAATTTCAAACTGTAGAACTATGAGGGTTTTTTGCACTCTCCCCCAGTGTAAAAATTTGGAGAACACTTAATGCAGTAATAGCATGTACAGCTGTTGTTTTATGCTCCTTTTTGCATGCTTTTTATGTAGCGGATTAAAAAAATCTTTCACTGAATACTAGAAATTCAGTGATGACGTCTGCAACGTCAGTTCATAACACTTGGTGGTTGTATCCTAACTCACGTTCTTTTTGGAAACAGAATCCTAGCATTAGAGAGTTATGTTTTTGCCACTTTCACTGTCTCCATATGGTAGTATGCTATCTAAATTCACACTGGATAAAAATGAAGTTTAATTAAAAACTTTTTGTGTATCTATTCACATGAAATATTGACAGATAATTATAACATCCTACTGCCTTGAAAAGACTCTGAGGTGTACACAGCTAAGATAAAAAAGGACTATTTTCCCCCTTCAGTTTTGATCTGTAGTTTTCGTAGCTCATTTTCTCATTTTGACTTAGCATATAATTTTGCTTCCTCTGCAGATTGATATGAAGGTATTTAAGAAAGAAGTAGGTTTTGCCAGTAAATAATTTGACGTTATTAGGGAAGAAGAAAATTGTATTGTGTTGTAGCTAAAGAGATGCCATGGGAAAGGATAAAAATGAATTCTGGAATGACAGTCCTCTTAAACATCAAAAGACTTGCTCCACCAGGTCACAGTGTTTCTTTCTTTGTACTTTCTGTTGTTGCCTGGAGCATTCTGGGCTCCAGCAATATACAAGGGATACTCTTTGATTCTTCTCAGCTAAACAAAAAGGTAAAATCAGATTCCTTTGGTTTTCATTAGAGCAAATTCGTTTCTAGAATACAGTTTTCCTTTTTGCATTTGGAAGTTCATATATGGAAAAACCTTTGGAAGTGTACTCTAATTGTCTTAGTTTTATGAGGTTTTTTATAATTCTTGAGCACTAAGCTGTCAAAAGCCCATGGAAAATTGCTTTTGTCCTGTTGTATTCAAACAAGTATGACTGCAGTCAATGCCAAATGTAAGTTGAGACTGTTCTTGTGTAGCATTAGCCTGGCTTTTATGGCATCTAGACAAAAACAGTAGATACTGCGGGAATAGGTGAATTCCTGATGAGTGTTTTTATCTGGTGAAGCCTGTCAAAATAACCTCACGTGGGAGGTTGCCCCATGTGTGGATCAAGTATGGTTTTTTTCTGCTATTTCACTTGCCTACCAGAGAAGGGTAGTCTTTTAGGAACACTGCTTGTATTCTCTGCTGTAAGAAATCTGCCTTTACTCACTTCCTCCTATTATGCGGGGTAATTCATAGGTTGAGGAAGCAAAGTGCAAAAACAACTGTACAGGCAAAGGCAGATGATAATTTACTTAATTGTCTGTATCTCAGAAATTCTTCTTTATGACCCTTATTTTTACCCAGTCACGGCTCCTGAGTAATACTCCTGTTTTTTTCCCTTTCTTTATAACTATGTGAAATGAGCAGATAGATATAAAAGTTCAATTCATTTAGAGGAAAAGATAAGAGCATACAAAGTGGTATGCAAGAAAAATGTTCTGAAACATAACAGGATCTTTTTCATGCAGGTATAACTTACCTAAATAATGTTTCACTACTGCTGCAGTAGACGACTTTGTAGACTGCTCAGGTGAGTTTGCTGCTTAGTGATTGATATGGCATATTTGCCTTTTGATTGATTTAAAGTCTTAAGTGGGTCAGTTGTGGGGATAAGTAATTAGTATGCGAGTCTGATTCAGGATAATCTGTCTGATTATCTTGCAAAGTATGCAAAGTAAGTAGCTTATTTGAGTTTAAAATTTCATCTCAGCAATATGGAACAAACATTTGAAATAGCTAGTTGCACTTTTGTATCTTCATGTCTCCATTCATCCTCCAAATTGCTGGAAAACTTCCCATTCCAAACAGGACTCGGAGATCTTTGATTTCACTTCACAAATACGCATATACTTACCAGTTTCAGCACAGTGTATAATGAAACTCAGTAATAACATGATGTAGCTTGTGTACTCAAAAATTAGATGCGTTAATGAGCTGGAGCTGCACTTACAGGTTTTGTGAGAGAGTGTATTTGTGAATTTTTAACTCTGTTAGAGCTAACAGGCTCCTTCAGATAGGTAGAATTTCTAAGGGTGTTCTTCACATATAGACTTTGTCTTGATAAATGTTGAACAAGTAGTAATGAGCTGGAAGGAAGTCTCAAAGGAGCCATTTACTCAAATTCTATGAGGACCTGGGGAGTGGGAGGGAGGCAAACAAAATAACTGATACTTTCCATGGTAATGTGAATTTTCATACCTTTAGTAAAGATGTCAGCAAAAATTTGTTCCTGTAACTCTAATAATGTATTCTGAAGAGCAAATATTTTGCTTTTTGAATAGTGGCAATTGAGCCTGGTGTCTGGTAGGTTCAAAATATAAAAGAGGGGAGTCCTTAGTTAAGACTGAACACAAACTTGGCTGAGAAGTTTTATGCACTGGGTTATGTCTCTGAGAAAAATTCCATATAAATTTCTGAATCTGAAATTCAGGTTTACTTTTTCTTTGGAGGAAATGGAAGAATAATTATGAATTATAATCTTAGGCAAACTTTGACTGGAGTCTGTTCAAAGGGCCAGTGCTGTAGAATGAATCTCTTTAGGGGAGTTAGTTATATTATAAAAAATAAACAAGTACGCTACAGATTCATGATTAAATTACCAATTAAACACTGTTTTAAATACAAGCTAGTTCTGGGGTTTTTTGGGGGGTTTCTTTTTTGTCTGCTTGGTTGGTTGGAATTAATGACTTCTGAGGCAAAAATCCAAGACATGAGAGTATGAGGTTTCTGTATTTTCTTTCACGTCTCTCAATTTTTGTTCTGATTTTTCCATTCTCTTCAATTTATGTTCACCTTCTTTTCCATGTTTTTAAAGACCACTGTTAGAAAGTACATAATTTTGTATGTTCTTTAAATTCTGCTGTGGCTGCTGTTTTGTACGAGGTACAACAAAGATAATTATTTTGTTTTTCTTGATAAAGTGAAATTTTTAGTGCAGAAAAATATATCCTTCATGCCTGCCTACACTACTTACTAAATATTATCTGTTCATGGTTGCTTGTTTTCAATATTTGCTACATAAGTTAGCTGGATTACATTACCTTTCTTGTATGCTAAGCCAGTTGCAGGGTTTGTTCTACTTGGGCATATTTTCTGCTATGTAGTGTGGTATGGTGGTGGATTTTTTTTGTTGTTTTGTTTTGGTTCTGTGTTTTGTTTTGTTTTTTGTTTTGTTTTTGTTTTTTTTTCAATTTTGTAAGAAATATTACCATATTTGTAACGGCATGTGGATAGAAGTAATGGTCAAAGGGATGAAATCATTTCAGTAAATATGGAGGAAGAATGTGTAGAAAAGATGCAGAGATGGTGGTAGGAAGAGAAACAGAACAATAAAAATATTTGCAAGGAAGGTGAATATGTGATGTGTAGAAAAAGTGAAGAGATATACAGAAGAGAGGCAGACATTCCAAGTAATTTGGAAAAAGTTACGACAAAGGTCTCTGTTAAAAAGTAAAAAAAATGAAACAAACAAGGAAGGAAAGATAAAATACACACAAAGAAATAAAATCATATGCATTTTTAATCACTAAGACATTTGCTTAATAATAGGTTAATTTCACTGCGCATCTTCAGAGATATTTTTCACATGCCTTACTGTCACACTAGATCACTAGTGATTTAAATAATAATTCATAAAGAAATTATTTCTGCCAGCCTTAGCCTTATAATCAAATATGTTAAATTAATGCTTTTTGTATGATTTAACTCAGGTAATACTGAAAAACGTAGTTTATTAGCAATTAAGGTAGTTGTCAAATGTTACAACGTAGTTTAGCAGACAGGGCAGAGAATGTTTACTTTGTGCTCAGTAGGGAGAAGAGCGTGCATAGCATGAGAAGCTGGTATTCAGCCTGCTACTCAGACTCCCATAATTGTCCCATCCTTCTGTGGTTATTGTTTTGTGAACAGATTCCTTCTGCAATGTGGGTGCTCTGGATGCCAACGCACCGACACTGTTCAACATGCGGAGCAAGCCCTGCTTACCCCTGCATGGCTTACTTTGTATGTAGGGCTGCTACCTATAATACCTGTGTTTCTTCTTGTGAGTGAGTCACTTTGAGTTCAGTGGTGACACAGTTACTTTTATTGCCCTAATTGTTACATGTAAGTTTAAAATCAATGGTTGTTGGATATGACTTCAAATGTATTGTTTTACATGTTTTTTTCTCAGGACATTTTCATTCTTTTTTTGAACTCTACTTTTTGGCTTGATTTTTGGTATGCTAAAAGTGCAAGTGAAACAGTATTCAAATAGTCTTAATCCGTAACCACAAATATAATTTATGCAAATGACTGTCTAAGCTTGAATGAATAATTTCCATTCAGTTCTGCATTTATGTGCTCTTTTGTTTAGTAACAGCAAGATATTCAGTTCCTTGTTTATGTTACTGTGTTGTATAGTCATGCAGTTTTGAGTATGATTAAGGTACTAATGAAACGAAAATAATGCTGTAAAACTACTTACGTCAGAATGTCAAATTTCATAGGTCTAAAATGCACAGGTCTAAAATCCAGTACATGCATGTTCTTTTACAACTGCTTTTTGTCTATTATCAGATATTTTTTTTTTTTTTTTTTTTTTTTTTTTGTAATAGAGACTCACAGGACAGCAGCAGGAGATAAACAACTTAATGCAGAGAAAAAGTGCTGTGGATGAGGAAAATGCCCGTTTGAAGAATGAATTCAGTAACTTGAACCAGAAATTTAAAGATAAAAGCCAAGAACTTAAGGTATATTGACTTGTACATAGTTTCATAAGACTGTAGCTTTGAAGTAGTTCTTTAAGCATTGTCAGCCTTTGTGGCACAGAAAGTGACAAGCTTGGAGAAAAAATTGCCTTAGGCCTTGCTATACCTTACCATTTTCTCACATACCAACTCTGAGGAAGATGCTTTAAAGCCAAGAATCCAAGCTTTATAACTTTCAGATAAATAGTTAATGATGGAAATGGAGCAAAGAAAGTAGGAGTGTGAAGATGTGGCTTCTTGTAATTAGATTCTGATGGGACTGGCATTATTAATTGATAAAGCCGAGGTCTGGGAGGATATGTCTGTGTGGGTCTCAAAAATAGCTGGGGACAGCATCAAAGGCAGCTTGATCAATTAATGGGCTCTTTGCAAATGTGTACTCATCAAAGCTGTCATCCAGCTAAAAAATATGACCCTTCCACCTGCATGAAAGAGGCCAATAAAAGTACACAGGTGACCTTGGCCATCAAATATAGAAGAAGCTGCTGTGAGGGTAAAACTGCACAGTTTATATTTGCTGATTAGTTCTCACTTTTTTTGTTTATCGGCCCTTGTGGTACTGTTCTACAGGACACTGAGGAGTGTGCACAGAAGAAGGAAGAGCAAAACAGGCTGGTTATAAAAAACCTGGAGGAGGAAAATAAGGGATTAAATACATGCTGTGCTGACCTGCTAAATGACCTGGAGAAACTGAGGAAGCAGGAGGCACAATGGAAAACAGAAAAATCTGGCAATGATGCCAGAATAAAGGTACAAAGTGGAATGGACTCCTGGATGTTATTTCAGATTTAACTTCTCCAGACACTTGCACTACAAGTTATTTTCTTTAAACAACAAGTTATATATTCAAATCTACCAGTGGGGACTTGCATTCATTTACATTCCTTCACTTAAGACCCACAGCTTTTTAAAAATTGATGTTGCAAAGCAGGAATCTGACTTCAAATAGTCATCTTAAGATGTAATCATTAAAAAATAAATGATACTGTATTTTGAGATAATATATATGTGTGAAATAATAAAAGCTTAGAAGTGTTATCATTCACAGTTTTTTCTCAATGTATAATTTACTTACCTATAATTTGATTGCAGTAGACTTGATATTTGTTGTTTTGGAAGAACACTTTAAAACTTTTAACTGCAGTTTCGAATAAATTGAGTCCTAGCCTCCAGAGGGCTCCACTCTGTGAGAGCCCTTATTATTGCATACAATATATTAAAAAGTGATTTTCACTGTTTATGATAAAATGAAGAAGGAAATAATCGAATACATTGTGCAGAATATTGTATCTTTTATTTAAATGATACTTTGTCTTGCTTGCAGGTGAAAACTGGCAAGTTCTTTTTAAATTTCTGTAAGAAATAAGCCACAAACGTGGTATCAAAGTGTTTGATGGCTGCTTATATACACGCATATTTAGTGGATTCTTTTTATTTACATAGCTAATGTACACTTGCAATGCTGTGCTCATCTACACTATTGAAGTACATGACTTTCTGGTATATCCAATGTAGTGACTATCTAATCAACATCTTGCCCAGAAACATCTTTTTTTCTCCACTAGCAATTCATTGGTTTTTGTGACACTTTTGATTGTTGGGCTGATGCAAACCCTTTGTAAAGAGCTTAATTCAGATCTGTTAACATGGGAAGTAAAGTTCTTGCAAATTGAGGGCTTTGGAATGGTTATGATGAAAAGACTATAGGATTTGCAGGACAATGAATGTTGTTGATACTTGGGGGAGAAAATCTAGGGTGTACTAAACAGATTTAATAATTTTCAAGTTGTTACATGTAGTGCTTGTAGTATTGGATAAATGATTGAAAATCATTGTTACCCACACCTTCAAAGAAAACAGTCAGAAAAATTTTTAGTGTATCTGTCTGCCTGGCTGATAAGGCGTGCTCAAGAGAGTAAGGTGCCTCACAGCTATGTGCTTCCAGGGACGGGAATAAGAAGTGTCAGTGTTTCGGAGTGGGGTCACAAGTAGGTCAAGATGATGTCTACAGCATGGCAGAAGTAACTTCCTGAGATGGGTATTCCCTGAGCCAACCCAGAATGACACACAGCTGGATTTCCTGTTCACAAACAAGGAAGAACTGATTAAGGAAATAATCAATGGCAGCCTTGGCTATAGTGACCATGAAATTGTGAGACCAAGATCCTGAGAAGATGAAGGAAGGAGAGCAGCAGAGTACAGAACTGGAGTTAAGAGGAGAGTCTTCAGCTTGTTCAGGGAAGTGGTAGGTGGAATCGCATGAGAACAGCACTGAAAGGTAAAGGTTCAGGAAAAATATTAAGTCTTTAAAGACATCTTCCTCCAAGCTGAAGTATGGTCCACCCTGATAATCAGGAAAGCAAGTGGATGTATTGGGATACCAGCTTGACTAAACGGAATTAATCACCAAACTCCAGTGTAGGGCAGGGCAGGGGTGGAAAACAGTATTCAGGAAGTGGAAACAGTGAGAGCAACAAAGGAGAAGTTCAAAAACATTGTCTGGGCACTAAGGTTGGTGGTAACCTACCTACAGTTGAGACTTGCAAGTGATGACAGGTATAACAAGAGTTCCTTGCACTAATCTAGTAGTAAAAGGCTGAACAAGGAAAATGAGGGCCTGTTGCTGAAAGGGAAGGATGAATTAGTGACAGCAGGTAACAGATACAGCAGAGGTACTGAGTGTCATCTTTGCCTTAGTCTTCTTCAGCAAGATTACCCCAAGCATTTGTGCCTAAAGGCAGAGTTCAAGGAGAAGTACTAAGAGTGGATGGGTTGGGAGATTCCTGAGAGAACTTGACTAGTACACATCCATTGGAATGCTGATACATCCAAAGGTACTGAGGGAGTTGGCTGATACCACTGTCAGGCTGCTGCCTATCATCTTTCAAAAGTAGTACAGAGATCAGGGGAGGTCCCTGATAAAAAGGATAATCCAAGAGTGAAAATCACAAAGAAAGATGTCTTGGTACGTATGTGCCTAGAAAGTAATTTCTGGGCTCATAATTGAGAAGGTGACTAGAAACAATAATGGATTTACCAAGGGTGAATCGTTCCTGACCAACCTGATTGTCTTTTGTGATAAAATGATTGTGTCTGTGGACAAGAGGAGAGCTTGGATGTGATTGACCTTAACTTTAGCAAGACTTTTGACACTATCTTGCTGTATTCTTGTACCCAAGTTAGGATGTTACAGCTGGATAGATAGACAACATGTTTAAAAGAACTATTTGGATGTTTGGGTTCAGAGAACTGTGTCTGTAGGCTGGTAATAAGTGGTGTACTGCAGGGTCTATCCTGGACCTGTCTTGTTTAAAATCTTTATCAGTGACGTGGAAGAGGGGACAGCAGACATGCTCATCAAGTTTGCAGATGACACCAAACTGGGAGGAAGTAGATATGCTTGAGGGATCTGCTGCCATCCAGGGGGGACCTTGACAGAAATGGACCAACAGGAGCCTTAAGCAGGACAAATGATGAGTCTTGCTGTGGGAGGGCAGAGCTCTGCAGCCATACAGGGGCTGGGGATCAGCTGTGGAGGGCAGCAAGCTGCATCAGGGCCAGCCATGCGCACCCAGGCAGCAACGAGGTCCAGCAGCGCCTGGAGAGACATGAGCAGGGCATGGCTCCAAGAACCAGGGAAGGAATAGACCCCCTCTGCTCAGTACTCTAGATACTGCACTGATTTTTGGGTACAGTACAAGAAAGACATTAGTAAACTGTCTGGAGGTGAGACAGTGGGGCTGGAGACCTTGCCTTGTGAGGAGAGGTTGTGGGACGGGCTGGTTCAGCCAGGAGTAGGGATGGCTTTGAGGTTGAGGCCATCAAACAGCATCTGTGGCACCAACAGGAGGGGGGACAGAGGAGATGCAGCTGGACTCTTCATAGCTTTGCATGGAGGAAAGGTGAGAGGCAGCACAAGCCTCCCACAGGAAAAGGTGAGGCTGGAGATAAGGAGAAGCCTTTTCCCCAGGAGGACAGCCCTGGGCTGGGGCCCGTGGAGATTGGGCGATCTCCATCATTAGGAGATTTTGTAGAACCCTGAGCAGCCTCGTCAGACCCTGTGGCTGAACCTGCTTTAGGCAGGGGCTGTTACTAAAGACCTCCCCAGGTCCCTGTCAGCTTGTGTGTGTCCATTGGTCTGATGCCTTAGCTTCTGCTTTCCTGCCACGCCCGCCCCCCTCCCCCTGTGAAGTTAGGCAAGTGACTATACACCTTTGCTAGTGGACAGACTTAGGTGAAGTTGTTTATCTCATGAGACTATTGCAAGGATTGAGAAGCGTATTAAAAATACTGTGTGCAAGAGAGAAATGTTATTTTTGACCTCTAGGAAGTAGTAATATGTTGTCTTACTTTTTTTTTATCAATATTTTGTAAAATAATAATTTGTAAAAACACAGTTATTTTTGTAGTTCGTCATTGTTTTTACATATACTCTTCCTGTAAATATTTGCTTGAAAATTTAAGTTTCAGTTTGAATTAATTTCTCCCTCTGTTCCTGACGTTCCCCATTTCTATTACTTGACACTCAAGAATCAATATTGGATGCCAGATTGGCCCTTAACAGGATGCTTATAAACGGTAAAGAATAATAATTTCCTTATCCACAGAGGCCAAATATGACATTATCATGCTACATGATATTGGGCTACAGATGATGTTCTAATATGTACACCCCAATATAACATGTCCCTGAAATGCTTTCAAAAAGTAATTTATGAGCAAATTCAATAATGGAGTTATATTGTTGTTCTCAAGTGATTGTGAAAATGGTTATAGATAAAAATAATTTGAACTCAGAAATCATATCTTCTTCCGAAAGTCAGTTCTGCCTCTCAGCCTTGAGTTTAGGAGTTGAACCAGCATCTCTTTTTGTACATGTTTTATACTAATAAACAGTATATTTAACAATATTGTAGATGATGTATACAGACACTATTCATGTTAGTCTTCTATATCTTTGGAAAAATAAAATGAAACCTTATCAGCGTAAGCTATCCCAACATTGTTTTTAAAATGTGTATTATTTAATAGAAATGCTATGTCTAAATAACTAATTTTTCTTTTGGAAAAGTGGCCCTCTGTTCAGAGACTAAACTAAGTATTACTAGCCCATTTTTTTTTTTCATTCTTTAAACCATTTTCTGTGCAGAAAAGTGTCACTTGTCACTTTGAAAAACTGGTTGTTTCCAGACCTACTATAAGCTGCACTGGGATATAAAATTCAATTTTTTCAAATTGAGAGAAAAAGCTTCTATGGCTAGTTTGTGCATTTAAGGAATATTTCTTTAAAGATTTGTCATATTAGCTGAAATCCAAGTGAGGCAGATTAACAGGAAGATACCTGGTAAGGCGGCTAAAAAGATGGCAGTTGTGTTTTATTGTCTGTCTTTCCCATATATACCTTCATATAAATAATGTACAATGTACAAAAAATTAACATAGGGCTTTGCTTTCTGCCTTAAAGTAGTTCTTGAGAATTACTCTTCTGTGCTTCCCAGGGCTCATATCAGTTTTCTGTATCTCCCAAGAATGCACAAATGGAAAAGCTGTCCATTGGCCACCTCATGCATGGATGTCTCTCCATATTTAAGAATGAATTAGGCATTTAAGTTATTTTGTTGTTCTTTGGGTGGAGGTTGCTTAAGTTATTGTTCAATAATAAGAAGAATGTATATTTTCCCATACTCAGAGAGTCACAAAAGGCTTTGTATGTGGACACAAAAAATGTCAGACTGGCAGACTTTAAGTGGAGGTGACCTAAAAGATAGTGGAATTGCTTACTGCTGTTTTTTTTTTTCCCCCCTAGTTGGTAAAGTACTTTTAAAAGTTCCTGATGTCTGAAGGTGGGAGCTTTTAAAGAAACCGGGGAAGGTGTTCTCTTTTAAAATGAAACACTCTGAGAAACAGCCATCTCTGTCAAGAGGAGCCTGGGATTTTAGTTCTACTGAAAAATGAGAATTTTATTGAGATGGGACCTTGAAAAAATACTCTCGCTTTTGTCATAATGCATAACAAGAAAAAACATGAAAGTAAAGCTACTGTATTTGAAAGTGACTTTCTAAGGGTTTGAAGCTACAAATAACAAAACCTCAGTGTTAATTCACAGTGAGTCCAAAATCTATGCACAACTATCTATGCTGCCTCATGCCTTGTCTGTGTGTTATGCTTTTCATGCTTGAAATTCTTTTAAATTCACCTTTTCTATGATTTTTTTGAATTTATGGTTCTTGGTCTTGAAATGATCAAAATATTCCTGTAATGTTTTACCTTAAATTATTATTCTGGTATTTATCTTCATTTCATTTCAGTTAGGATCACCACTTTTTATGGCTAGAAATAATGACTAGACTTATTTTTCATGCTTCACTTTCAGTGCTGTTATAAAGAGGTATATATTTTCTCTAAAATAAGCATTTTCTTCTTCATATAACTGAATTACTAGATGTTTCGACCTACTGTATTTTAAATAGCACTTTGCTCTAATATGCTTTAAAAGATTGAATTCTAAACAGGTCTGTATGTACAATTGAAATTAGCTTTAATTTGAAAATCAGGTTTAGGACAATTTATATTTAGCAAACTTTCAGTCTGCATGTTTATGCAATGAAACTGCCTTCTTGGCTACTGTATCAACTAAAAGACAACATAATAAATTCTGTGTGATTTTAAAAAATGGAGAGTCTGAGAAATTCAGTGTAAAAGATTATAGGTTATATAATCTTAGATTTCTGACTTATGTACAAAAGCTCTACTGAATGCCTCAATATATGATATTTCAGTATATAAGCTATTTGTATAGCCAGTCCTTCCTTGCCCCTTTTTTCATGTTTTGCCCTTTCAGTAATACTTCTGATTTCCAAACAAAGTCAAGGTTTCAAAATCAGTTCAAAAGATTGAACTGATTGATTTGTTAGTTGAAATCAAAATCTGAAGTTGCATATGTCACAAATGAGGTGAAGTACTGAAAGATACTTTTTTTCTGTTTTTTAAATTCTGCTATTGTGTAACTTTTATGACAAAATCATTTGTTACCTATTCTTTGTATTCTACCCTGTAAAGGAGGATGGAAACTTAGGCATTGGTGAGATCAGATGTTTTTTTTAATCTCTGCAACTCTATAGTGTGGTGTGAAAGATTTATTAACAGAAAATATAAACTGTTATTGTTTTTGTTTGCATATACAATAACTCTTAGCTGCTGAGGGGAAAAAAAACAGAGGAGAAACCCTAAGATTATTTGACTGTAAGTTATTAATACTTCATTACACTTCAACATTGTAATGTGTTGATAGAATGAACTGCCTCCTATCATTCTGAAATCTTTTGCTGTCTGAGAAAAAAATAATTTTTGCTACCCAGCCTTTGAGACTGGATGATGACTCATTAGTCGGTACACCAAGTATATAGACTGAGATTTGTCATGAAGCAAGTAGTTTTCCCACGTCATTCACTCATGAATTTTGCTATTTCCTCACATTAATATTACTGTTATTAATAGGACATGATAAATCTTGTCGAAGTTCAAAGAATTTGATTGTAGTTCACTTCTGATACATCCAAATATGTATAAGACATTTTTGTGCTGTTTTAAAGACAGACAATTAAATACTTGCTTTTCAGTTATGAAAATGTTTTGATACCTTCAATATTTGAGGCATCTTTGCTGAAAGGGAAAGATATACATTTCTTTATTTCTTTAACTAAGTCTTTATGTAAATGGAAGATATGTGCTGTTGGCAGTAGGTAAGGAGTGCTATCCTACTAGGAAGTATTTATTTTATAATTTTATTAAATTATTAAATATATTAATTTACTTAATTATTATTAATTATTAAATTATTTAATTAAATTGATGAATCCTGATATATTTGCCTTACTGAGAATGAGTGGTTGTGTCTGTGAGTAGCATTATACCAAAGCAGATCTAAGGCCATTGCCACCTTCTGAAACTCTGCTCTAGATATTGCTGTAATATTCCTGTTTCCATTCTTGCCTCAAAACATTCTGGGAGAATAGTCATACGAAGCTTCTTAAGGACTGAAGTACTCTTCTAAGCTGCTAAACCTCCAGACAACTCTAGGATATCTTGCTTGAGTAAGCTGCCTTGCTTCTATATTTCCCAGATACACATTCACGCTTTGCTGACTAACTTCTACAGTAAGGCTTACTGCAGAAGGCAAACTAGTATTTGTTTACATTGTTTTCAACAGCATTTCCAGAAGTTTTCTTGTATGCTATTTCTTTTCCTGAAGAAAATATTCCTTGCACTGAATTAGAAGTGCAAAATCAAAGTAGATTTAACAAGCAGCCTCAAAAATGAATCTGTGTCCATGTTTCTTAGTTCCTGTGTGCAATATTTTGCAATTTTTGGAGAACTTAAAGCAATGAATGTATAGCTGGGTTTTGTTAAGAGTAGTTTTTTTCTGTTTGATTTCTACACAGAAAACAAGGCTTAATCAATTTGATCGGTCCAGTAGTTAAATAGTGTACTACTGCTTTGCAAAGATTTCATTCAGGATTCTCCTTCCACATGCAGCAAACGAATCGAGGAAAACTTCCTACAGTGAAGAATAGGTGGCATATGCAGCAAACAAATGAATTGAGGAAAACTTCCTACGGTGAAGAATAGGTGGCCATGTCAGATTTGAAATATACCTTTTTTTCTCGTATTTCACATTTTTCATATGCACACACACATGCATGTATACCTACATACATTTGCTTAGACCACAATAAATATATGCATGTATGTGCACATCCATATGTCTATATACATAGATAACATGCATAGTACATCTTAACTCTTTTTTTTACGTTATCTTTAATACATTTCAAATGCTTTCTTTGCAGAATTTGGAAACTGATTTAGCAGAGGCAAGAGAACAAATGAAAGAGTTGCGCAGTATATGCAGTAACTTGTCATCTCAGGTAGCTGTGAAACAGGAAGAACTCTTACAAAAGGATTGTGATGTGATCAGAGCTAAGTAAGTATTTCACTGTTTCATTACCTTTAAGTCTGAATCTTCTCAGAGAGACTATTGTTCCACTTACAAAGCAGTATCTTGCATTAGAGGTATTTTTGTGCAACAGTGTATTTTCATACCATTCTGTTCCACAAGATGTAAAGCTTTGGAAGTCTGCCAGTAGATGACAGCTTATGTAGACTCTCCCTGATATACTTTGATTCTTAGTATACTATTACCAGGTTTTGAGTAGGGATGGACTTTAAAAATTACACTTACGTAATTAGTGTCGGGTCAGAGAACTACCAATCTTCACTGAAAGTAACAAAATACCAATATGATTAGTGACATGAACATTTAATTGGAGAGGCTAAATGCCTTAAATCCGGTAAAGCTTTAAGCCCAACTTGAACTTTTTAATTAGAATAAAATCTGATGAGTCAGCAAAAGTCTACATAGGCCTGTGCTAAAGGTTTCAAGTGCAGTGATTTAAGCTTTATCTGAGGTCTCACACACCATTTCTTTATGCTGAACCTATAAGATTAGTGCTGCATTATTTGAGTTGTGGAAAAGGCATGAAGGATGGAATGAATTGTATGAATTGACTAGACCACTGAATTCCTCAAAATGAAGGTAATGGCAGAAGACAATTGGTAACTTTGATTGTGAGGAAACTGTCCATTTTTCACCTCTTAGTTTGAGGCGTGCACAGTCTTTGTCCCTCCTGTGTTAGACAAATTATATTCCTTTCAGTATTCCCTCAAACTGTGGCTATATCTGAAGAGCTGCAGTTGGGATGCAGAAGTCATTGGTATGAACACTCCTCTTTGCTTTCCAAGCAGAAATAATTTTACTGTAGTGAGTCAGTTTCTAAGTCTTTTCAGGGAAAAAGCTACAAATACGATATTTGATGCCTCTGACCTAAATTGTTGTCCTCGTATTTGTTGAAATCTTTACAGGAGAAATCATGTCTTGTTATTTTCATATTTAAAAGATATAACAGTTGCGTTTTCAAAAGTCAATAAAAATAGGCAAGTTTAATGGGAAATTGTATCGAAAGAGGCAATCACTGGAATTTGTGACGTTCATCAGTGGACTGGCAGGCTTTATTATCTTCTGAAATTATTCTCAGAAATATATATATGTGTGAGAGGACTAGGGACAGCAAAGATGATATTTTTAAAGTCAGGTAATCAGGGTTTGCAAAGTTATAGCTTGTTGATTGCAGTTTAGGATACTGCAGACTGAGTTGGCCAACTCATTGAGCTTAAAATTTTGCAAAATATATTCTTTGCTATTCACTGTAAAACAACCTCTTAGAATTTGTTACATTTTGTTGAAATATGTAATTAAAATAAGTACTTCTCTGAACAGAAGGTCTGAACTTGAGGTAACAAAAAGGTGGACAACATACTTATTTTGAAGTGTTTGAACTCATCTTCTGTATGTTTTTCCATACAACCAACCTTCTAAATTTATGGAAAAGTTTGGTAAACGGATCATGTATGTTTTTCTGTGTGCTTAGATGTTTTCCTTCCTAGATACTTAACTGGTATTGTGACGAATGATAGTCTTTTTCCACATCACTAGTATGTGAGTTATACTTGACAGGTTATATATATGCATATTTGATCAGTATCATTGTAATGCAATGTCAGCTAATCTTTTTAATGAACTGTCTTTGGCTACAAGTTTCTTGTTGATATTTCTATTATGAAAAAAGAAGGGTTATGCTAAATGGCTTATATAAAATTCACAGTTTCAGGCAGTATTTTCAGTAGTTAGCAATACAAACTAAGAACTTCAAATACTCTATATTTTTTGTAGTACAGAATACTGAAGTTTCTCCTTACCTTCTCAAGGTGTCAGTACATATATGAAACTATTTTTCTATTGTTTCTTAATGAAAAAAAATAGTTAAAATAATAAAAGCCTATGCAGACAAAAGCTGAACTCTTAAGTTAAAGAAAACAACAACTCCAGAGTTAAAGGAAAAAATCTGAGGAGAAAATAAAGTCTTTACATCTTCTCATCCTCCTAGGCCAAGGTCTTAGAACTGTGTTGACTTCATGATCAAAGCATTTGATTATTATTTTTTTTAACTGATAACTTTTTTTTTAGTTACCCTTGTTTAAAACTTAGTCTTATAAAAGTATCACATTGAATGTTAAGTTTTCATTTAGTGCTGGCAGAAAATTCTTTAACAAATAGTGTGAAAAATGCCCCATCTCCCTTACTATCTCATTTCCCATCATCAATTTCAAACTTTTGGAGCTGAAAAAGATTATCTGATTTGCAAATCTCTCTGTTCTCCCCACTGCTCTATCTCTTGCTCTCCCTGTCTGATGCCTGCCTGCCTTCCCCACCCTCCCCTTTTTTGAAAACAGACCAGGAGCACAGTTGTAATTATTAGAAACAAGCTCTAGAGGAAGAAAGGAAGGAAACTGCCTTCCTTCATTTGATGTGTTCTTTCATATGCAATATAGGCAGATCCAGAAAAATACTCTCTCAGCTGACACCTTGGTAATACTGTCTGAAATTTTTACAGTTGATGCTAAAATCAATTGGAAAAGAAAGTCTCTAAGGGTCTATGTGCAAACTGGTCTGGTGCTCTGTTTCTTGTGCAGTCATAACTTCTTGCTCTGTTCTGCATATCTGTCAGTTTGTTAGCAAGAGTTTTTTTCAGTTTAACAGTAACTATGTCTGTAGACACTAAAAGAACTGTTTTCTTTAAGGGGCAGTCTATTTTAGCAAATTAGCAGGGACCAAAATTTTGAAGTAGTACTCCATTGTAACTCTGGTACTACAGAATATCAGGTGTTTTTGAAAATCCCACCCCATGTTAATAAGTCTGTTACATACTTCTGAGGTGTGGAAGATAAATTTTCTAAGACCAGTGAACAGACAGTATTTACAGGATCCATCCTGCACAGTAGATGTCTTCAAGAAGCCACCACCTTTCTTTGCTGGCTTTATTTTTGTGAAGCACCCTTGATCTCACTGGGTTTAATTTCAAACTCCTGAAGTAGTTGAGATGCATTTTCTTGTTATATTTTTCATGTTTGCATTCAGTACAGATTTTCTGGACCTATTTAGAGTCCCTGGTAGCCTTTGTGTTTTCATGTTCTTGAAGAGTGTTAAATCTTGCTGTTTGTTTCTGAAGATTAACTCCAATGCATCTCTGCAATTTTTGTTTTAAAATTATGCTAAATATTAGGATTTAGAACTTTGTGTTTACTGCTGAGCGCTCAGCGGTCTGTGTCTCACTGGCACAGAGCTCTGGTAGAACTCTGAACATCAAACTGGAGAGGTTTTCTTGACTCAGACTTGAGCCTTGCTGTCACAGGTATCCAGGAAATATTAAACTGTTTGCGAATATAGTAAAGCTCTATTCTAAAATCAGTTAGAATTTCTTGTTCCTGTGTTCTTACTAGAAGTGTGTGCCAGGACTTCATTCATTTGATTAGTTTCTAGTCCGAATCTATCCCTGATCATTTTACAACCACTTCTTTTGTAACAATATTTCTATTTTTTCTTTTTTTTTTTTTTTCACCCCTCCAGCCCCCCCGTTGCTGTTTACTTCCATGCTGTAAATTATGAAGCAGTCGAATTTCTACTCAGCCCTTATTTTGCTGCTCTGGGATTTTCAGGTTATTCTTTGCTGTGTGCTATAAACCATTTCACAGTATCTATGCCATTCCCCTGAGAAGCCATAATTCATAGTGCCTGTCACTGTGTTGTATTTCTAAACTACAGGTAATGGAATCTAGAAATTTCCTGAATTACACCAAACCCTCTTACACTCCCTTGGTAACGGGGGTAGCTGAGGTACTCAGAATCCCAGCATATTCACCAAAACTCTGGTGGTGAAACAAAGCCAACAACATCACCTGAAGTGGTGGGTGTGAAGAACATTAACTGTTTGCAGCACAGTTATATATCTTTGGAGTGACAAGCTATTCATTTCATTTACATCTCTAAGAAGCTGCAGTTTACTCATAAACTGTTGCTAAGTGCAGGACATAAAGGTTTTATTTAATATTATCCTCCAAGGGTAGGAGGAAACTTTAGTTTACACTCTTGTCAGATATCAGCACCAGGGCTATCTCTACCCTAAACAATAGTATGAATCTTAAATATTGTTATTGGCAGGACAAGGTGTCAAATCTTTGAGTCTTGCTGCATTGCAGTTTGTGGTGTCTTCAGGTAGTGTCAACCTTGCAATGTTTAAAGTAAAATCTAGTAAGTTTATTGTAATCTTATTTTAGTGGCCAAAATAATTTAGTTATGCTCTTCTATTTTGACTTCAGAAGAACCTGACTTTTTCGTAATCAGGCTCTTCCTCGTGACTTGAAGTGTGCAGCTCACTTTCTGTCAATTTCTTGGTTTCCCATTGTGTTCGTCTTGAGGTGTTAGATTAGAGACAGAGGGATGTTTTTTTTTTTCCTCAGTAACATCTGGTGACTTCAATGTTAAATGGAATTAAATACTCTTGGTGTATCATGGTGTGTGTGTTTATGAGAAGAGTGGGGGTGATGGGGAAAAGGTAGACCTGGTAGGTGTTTCAGTTTTGGTGCTTAGCTGAGAGAAAATTGTTTTTTCGATTAGTGTTGCTGATGGTGACTTTTTTCTTAAATTTGTATTTGTTTAGAGTATACAGTATATAGAAACATTTTAGCAATATGTGCTTATATTTGTATACATATATCCTACTTGTATGTGTACATTTACACATCCACATATAATTTACAAATTTTATGTGTAGATACGTATATTTCTGCATATCTGTGTATTTACATATAGATTCATATATACATACATATATATGGGTGTGTAGATAGGCACATATATTGTAAATGCCACTCATTACCGTTCCTATACCCAATTTGCAATTTCTGATTATTTCTTCTGTTACATGCTTGCCTGATTGTATCATTTTACTTAGGACTTGACATCCTTATGCTGCTGCAGTGACAAGCAGGTGTATCTCTTGTAGAGTGCTTAGTAGTTTGCTGATTTGAGTAAGCATATTACCAGATATTTTGATCAGAAATACATTTTTATCTTGTAGCTGTTTTTCTGATTATCATGGGGTTGATTTTGTATACTATCTTTGAGCACACTGCAGGCAAATTAGTAACAGAATCACACAGAATCTCTGAGTGGCTGAGGCTGGCAGACGTCTCTAGAGATTGTGTAGTCCCACTGCTCCAGCAGGTCCAGCCCTCTGCTTGAGCAGTAGCAGCTCCAGCAGGCTGCCCAGGATGGTGTCCAGTTGAGTTCAAATATGTCAAAGAATGGAGACTCCACAACCTCTCTGGGTAGCCTGTTCCAATGTTTGACTACTCTTACAGGATAAGAACATTTTTCTTATGTTTAACTGGAATTTCATGTGGTTTTTATTTGTGCCCATTGCATCTTTTCCTGCCACTTGGCACCACTGAGAACTGTTTGTCTGCATCTTCTTTATAGACTTCCATCAGGTATTTATACGTGTTGATAATATCCCCTCCTTGAGCTTTCCTTTCTCCAGACTGAACAGTCCCAGCTCTCCCAGCCTCTTTATGTGTGGCAGATGCTCCAGTGCTTTCATGATCTTTGTGGTTCTTCACTAGACTTACTCCAGTATGTCCATGTCTCTCTCGTACTGGAGAGCCCAGAACTGGACACAGCACCGAGATGCATCTTGCCACCTGTGAACAGAAGAGAAGGATCACCTCCATCCCCCTGCTGGCAACACTCTTCTCCGTGCAGCTCAGGATGTCATTGGCCTTTGCCGCAAGGGTTTGAGGTCAACTTGGTGCCCATCAGGATCCCCAGGGCATTTTCTGACAAGCTGCTTTCCAGCTCATCAGCCACCATCCTCTGCTAGTACATGGGGTTATTAATCCCCAGGGGCAGTAATTTGCACTTCCCTTTGAACTTCATGAGGTTCCTGTCAGCCCATTTGTCCAGCCTATCGGGGTCTCTCTGAATGGCAGCACAAACATCTGGTGAAACAACCACTGCCCCCAGTTTTGTGTCATCAGCAAACTTGCTATGATGCACTCTGTCTCATTGTCCAGGTCATTAATGAAAATGTTAAGAAGTATTGGCCCCAATGTTAGCCCCTAGGGATACTCCACTTGTGCCTGGCCTTCAGCTGGTCTTTGTGCCACTGATCACATTAAGCCCAGTAGTTCAGCCAGGTTCAAGTCCATTTTACTGTCCACTTATCTAGCCTATATCTCATCAGTCTGTCTATAAGCATTTTATGGGAGACAGTGTTAAAAGCCTTACTACAGTCAAGATAAACAGCATCCACTGCTCTCCCCTCATCCACTGAGCTAGTCATTTCGTCAGAGAAGGCTGTCAGGTCAGGTAAGCATCATTTCCTTTTTGTAAATTCATGATGACTACTCCCAATAATCTTCTTGTCCTTTATATGGTCCGTCACCTTTGTGGGGATTGAGGTGAGGCTGACTGCTTTAGTTTCCCAGATCCTGTTTCTTGAACATAGGAGTGACGTGCTTTCTTCCAGTCCTCAGGAACCTCCCCTGATAGCCATGACCTTTCAAAAATTATTGAGCGCCTCTCAGCACTCATAGGTGCATCACATCGTTTGCCATGGACATATGTCCAGTTTGTTAAAATGTCCCTGATCTGATCCTCCTCCACTGAGACTGAGTCACAGGGACCTGGGATTGCTGGAGGCAAGTGTTACCTTCAAAGACATAGCTTAAGAAGGCATTGAGTGCTTTGGCCTTTTTTATGTCCTTTGCTACCAGAGTCCCTGGTGTTTTCAGCAGTGAGCTCACTTTATTCCTTGTCTTCATTTTGCTGCTGAGGTACTTACAGAAGCCTCTTGTGGCCCTTCCTGTCCCGTACCATATTAAACTTAGACAAAGCCCCCAAATTCCTCCTGGTGTCTTGTCCCTGCTTCTGCATCTTGTATCCTTCCTTTTACATTGAGTTTAGTCAGGGGAGGTCCTTGTTCATCCATGCAAGGCTCCTGGTACCTTTGCTTGATTTCTTGCTCATTGGAATGGACCATTGTTGGTCTTCGAGGAGGTGACCCTTGAAAATCAACCAGATCTCACGAACCTTTCTTCTCTCCAGGCTGATATTATACTGGATTCTTCCAAGTAGGTCCCTGAAAATGCCCAGTTCTGCTGTCGGAAATCCAGGGTTGTGATCCTGCTTTTTGCCTTTCTCCCTCCTCTCAGGATCCTGAACTCCCATCATCTCAAGATTGCTGCAGACAAGTCTGCCCCTGACCTTTACATCTCTGACCAGTTCTTCTTTGTTGTAAGTATGAGGTCCAGCAAAGTGTCTCCCCTCATCAGCCTCTTGATTACCTGTGGCAAGAAGTTATCATCAAAACACTGCAGAAACCTCCTGGATTGCTTGTGCCCTGCTGTGTTGTCCCTCCAGCATATACTGGAGTGATTCAAGTCCCCCATGAAGACAAGGGCCTGCAAACATGAATCTTCTTCTGATTTTCTAAAGAGGATTTCATTCTTCATCCTGATCAGAAAGGATCAGCAGGCAGCCACTGTCATCTGCGTTGGTCTGCCCACGCCTTTCCCACACACTCTCAGCGGTTCATTGCCCAGCCCAGGGCAGAGCTTCATCCATTTACACTACTCTTTCACATAAAGGGCAGCTTCTTGCCATCCCAGCCTGTCCTTCCTAAAGAGCCTGTGCCCATGCATGGCAGCACTCCATTCATGTGAGTTATCCCCCCTTTTCTCCATGATCCCAGTGAGCCCTGCAGCTGTAGACAGAGCTCTAATTCCTCCTGTCATCCTCCATGGGGACATGCTTTCTGCATTTGAACAGCAAATTCAGATAGGCACCCAGTTGTGCTTATTTCCCGGGAAGACTCTTAAGAGTCTGATTCCCCCATACCGTTGTCCTGTCAGCACTCCCTTATGTGCATATGCTTCAGGTGGTCCTCCCTGAGCATTGTATTGTTCACCACAAGGTCTTTCCTGTCCACACCAACCTGTGCACTTTGCATACCAGCCCAGGCCACAGCTCCCTCACTTATTACTTGGTCAACATCTCTGTCCGCTGCCATTTCTAATTTAAAGCTCCTCCTCACCAGGTTGGCCTGTCTGTTATCAAAGGTATTTCATTCTGTGAATTTATTTGTATTGCACCATTGGTGCTGAATAATTTCTGGTGAGATTGAGCATCATTTCCTTCTTCCTGTGTAAAAATGAAATAAAAGAAGATTCCCCTTGTGGATTTACAGTGTAAAAATAGTACCTCATTCACTAAAGAGGATAAAAGCAGCTGTAATGTACAACTGCAAGGTAAATACAGCAGTTTTGTATTTCTGTGTCTCAGGAATTTTTCAGGTTGCAACTATTTTGGTTTGTATAACTTTTTCCTCAAAAAAGAAAAATAAAGCAAGTTAGGATATGTGTATAAAAGAAATAAAGTTTGATTTTTAAAATATGGTGTAATGGAACTGTGACTGAGTTTCCCTTATATTTAAAAATCCTTGAATTTAACATGAGCAAACATGTTAAAATGTGTTCTGACTGTCCTGCAGTTCTTGGGTGGCTGCAAGGTTAGCTCCCCTGCCCCCATCCCCTCCCATTTAGGGTATGACTCAAAGCCTGATAAAGTCAACAAAAAAGATTCCCATTGACCTTAATACACTTTGTGGGCAGACCATTAGAGAACATGTAATACTGTGCATTCTCAGGTGACAGACACATAACTAAACTCATGTTTGCATACAAATTAAAGAGCAGCAATATAGCAGAGTGGTCTTGGCAACAATTACTACCAACATTTCTAACAGCATATGAGGATTCAACGTTATCCTGTGTTTTTCCTTTCTGTAACAAAATGAAGACCTGATTGGAGAACCTGTGCAAAATTAATATAATTGTGTTGTAGCTGCAATGCAAAGATGTGTCATTTTCTAGTATATACTCACAGTCAGGGAAATGAAACAAGCACCTGTTTGGAAGCCTGTTGTACAGGGTGTCACAGGAAAGTGCTAATATATATCTGTGTCCTTATTTCTGCTGCTGTGCTTGTGAAGAGAATTGAATTAGTACATGTGAACTACGTACTGCAGTTGTACTTTGGTTTTCTTACATAAAGAGTCCTTAATGCATCTCTACCATTGTTAATTTTGAGGCGCTACTTTACATCTCATTGAGAACAGTAGGACTTAAATACTGTTAAATAAGTATGTCTTTAAGTCTTCTCCTGTATTGGCCTGCTAACAGGCTTTATTGAACAGTGCTTTTTTTTTTTTAGTGACATTAAATTGTCCAACTGTGCTATTGTGGTACATGTAATCTCAATTTGTATATAATTATTATATAAGTACCTTTAGTGAATAATCAACATTTTAAGTAGTGGCAGAGGTCTTAAGAAATGTTTTTTGGAAAGCTCCCTTGAAATGGTTTCTTTGTCATTCTGCAGTTTCTCAGGAAAACACAACAAAGTTGGTATGCTGCTTACCTTTTGTACGCTAATCTTTGACTGGACATCTCCAGCAGTATTATAAATATGTAGTGATAACTCCTGTTGTTAATGATAATTCTGGGCATAAAGAAGTCTCATATGTGTTGGAGGTCACCAAGAAAGTTATTTGAAGAAGTAAGGAAGAAAATCAGTTGGAGTGATAAACTTATATTTCAGGATCTGTATGTAATACTAGTGTGATATATGCTTGTCAATTAAACAGGTAATTAAGTAGAAAATATATAAAAAGGGATTAATGGAGTAATCTGAACTATTAGAATCATTAAGGTTGGAAAAGACCTCTAGAATCATTAAGGTTGGAAAAGACCTCTAAAATCATCAAGTCCAACTGCCAACCCAACACCACCATGCCTCCTAAACCATGTCCTGAAGTGCCACATCTACACATTTTTTTTTAACTCCTCCAGGGATGGTGACTCCACCACCACTCTGGGCAGCCTGTTCCAATGCTTGACCACTCTTTCAGTAAAGAAATTTTTCCTAATATCCAATCTAAACCTCCCCTGACACAACTTTTGAATTTAAATTATTTTAAAATAGTTTTTAAAATAAAAAAATTTAAATTTTAAATTAACATGTTACAGAAAATATTCCAAGTTTTTAATCATTATTTACAATAAGAAGTTACTCATCTTTGTTTCTGCCTTAATTTATAAGACCTATCAGCAATACAATAAAATTGTCAAGCAGAGTGATAACACTGGATCTATCCTATAGTTGCATTACAACACAATTCCTATTACTGTGTTTATAGAGCTTTTATCATTATGTTACATAATACACACCAAACTTTACTTACTTTGCAGTATGCTGTACCTGCAGACAAAAAGTAATTTATCAGCAGACATACTTCATGTGTCTAGGGAGTAGATGCATTTCAGAGTAGAGACTTGCATTACACATAGTCTGCAAGTTAAGAAAAACTTTTTTCTTTTTTCTGATAGTTTTAGTTAAAAATAAAAGTATTAAACTTATTTTGCAGTCCATGTGTTCTGAATATTTTACATTTTGACACTTACTGCTAAAGAGTTAACTGAATATTGATTAGAAAGTGTTGATGCAGTAGTGAAAATCCATTTATTTTAGAGCAGTTAGAGCATTAGAGAGAAATTGAAAGGCACTCCATTTTGAAACTTAACTGTTTTGTAGATATTTCACAAAAGTATGTGATAAATATTTTATATATAACTTCTAGTGTTTATAAGGCAATTGACAGAAAAATAAATGAAAATAGGAAGCTCATTATGTACAATAAAATTATTTGAACACAATTGTTTAACGGAGGTTGTTGTTCTTTTTCTTAATTTTTCTTTATTGCTTGTTTTGCACAGGAAGGAGTTACAAGAGCTGCAGAATCTTTACCGGCAAAACATTAAGCATACAGCACAGCAGGCTGAGCTGATAAAGCAGCTTCAGGCTCTCAATACTGATACACAAAAAGTACTGAAAGACCAAGAAGATGCTCACACAGCTGAAACAACATCATATCAAAAAGTATGTCTTTCTGCTTTATGATCACAGGGTTCATTTTAATATCTGTCTGTACAATATCAATGTCTGTCTGTACAATATCAATGGACAGAGTATTCAAAGCGCTGTGTAGTGTTGCATCCTTTAGATCTCTGGATCTTTATTGTTACCAAAATATGGTTGGTAGAGTAACAGAGTTTATTGGCCTAATTACATCCCAGCATATATGGCCTCTTGCTTACATTGAATTGATGAGCCTTAAAAATTAATATTTAGTTTTATCTGAAGAAAAATAGGAGTGAATTACCAAGCATATAAATTTCTTTATGTAATTTTGTGTTACCTATGTTTTTCTTTTTCTTCCTCTCATAGAGCTTTAAATTACTAAATTCTCCAATTTGTTTTTGAAGATTTAGGAGAAGAAATTCCTTTCACTTGTAAATAATGTATTTATGTGAATTTCAGACAATTTTACTGGTTTAAGATGCAAAATCCTGCTCTATCAAAATTAACTGGAAAAATTGTTGCCATAATAGCTTTTTAAATGGATAACTGATTCAAAAATTTTTAACTATATTTACATTTACAGAACAGATTCATATTTTTGATGAATGCCAGGAAAAATGCTAACCCTGAAGAGTTGTCACATGTGCACTACTCAGAACTTTTCCTTTTGAATGTAACAAATTATATGGATGTGTTTTTCAGTCTGCAAGAAATACAGAAGATATGTTTCCTTCCTCTTTAGAAACATTGAGAAGGAGAAGACGAATAAGTTGTATACAACTTTCATATACCTTCTACCAATCTTGAAACTGTTCTCAAATTGTGTACTGTCAGTGTTTTTTTGAAAAATGGGTGTTTCCCTTTATCATCTTACTTAGAATATGCAGTTTGTGATAAAATTGTGAAGCTGGGCCAAAGTTGAGCTAGAATCAGTATTGGGTTTCTAAAGATGTCTTTGCTTAACATTTTGTGGCATATAGTGCCCAGCACATTCTTGTGTACTTAACTCCGCACAAATTTGTCATTGGCTGCAGTGACGACAGACATTAAGTCTTTTATTCACTACGACAGTAGCCTAGCCAAGCTACAGGGAGAATTCCATCAAAGTTGTTCAGAGTGTGTACAATGCAGGGGGAGTTCTGTCTATCTGGTGCAAGACAAAATAAATTACGGAATTTAAAAAAAAATACAGAATGTAGGTATCAGGAGTTGGTATTTATTTCATCTTTCAGTCTCCAGTTAATGGATCCTTTGAGTCACTAAAAAAAAAAAAAAAAACAAAAAAAAACAAAACAAAAAACACAACCCAAAAGAAAACAAAACAACAACAACAACAACAACAAAAGCCAAAACCCAAACCAAAATACCCAATAGAAAATATTGGCACAAGTGAAGACAATATGAACTCCCTTCATCAGTGTTTATAAGAGAATAGTTTTCCAGACTAACGCTACAACATATGAAAGCAAATAAAACTGGATTTTCATGAGACTGTTCTAAAGCATGACATAACTCTTTATAAGGGTCACTTTGCCTTACATAATAGTGATTTTGCTGGTATTATTTCAATTTGGGAAAGTTTAACCTGTCCTGTGAAAAATAATTTTGCTAATAGAAGTTACTTACGGAAAATTGATGGGTATACTTACATAGCTATAGGGGCAAGCCTCTTCTAAACTGGGCTTGGCTCAAAATTCAGGAGTGCTTCAGAGAGCTGGTTCACAGTTCTTGGTCTGTCATAGCAGGACTTAAGACTTCTGCTTAGCTGATCATACAAGAACAAGAATAGTGTGGTTTTGAAGACTAGCCCTTTTTTTTTGATAGCTGCCAAATACTTTGAACTCACAGGTGACCCTAAAATTTGCTGGTTTAGAGTTGTTGAATTCAATATTTTTCCAACATGGAAGAGTAAGGTTTATGTCTTAAACCAGCAAACGGTAGCTTGAAATATTCTGGCAAACTACTACTGTGGAATTGATAAGCTGTCTTCTTGAAAAATATCAAAATGTCTGATGCACCTGGAAAAAATGTTACTTTTGTTTTTTCTAAAAATATGTTTAAAATATATATACATTAAAAAAAAAAAGTAAAAAAAAAAAAAAAAGAGAGAGAAAATGTTCTGTTTCCCAAGTCAGAGTGGAATAGATCTAATAATATTTGTGGCAAATCGAGTTCTGTTATCATGACAATCCTGTTCTATACTTCTGATTAGAAGAACTGTATAGAATACCCAACTGTAGTTGCTTCAAAGTAACATGCATTTTCCAAATCACAAGATATGCAGTCTTACTGAAGTCACAGCAGGCCTTTGGAAAACTCCACATCTATAAAAATAACACAAATGCCTGTTTTTCCCTTGAATGAGAACTATTGTGGACAAATGTGTGTTCTGTTTGTCTACCATGCATTAATAATATGCAGGCTGCAACAGCTAGATAAGGATGTGTCGGCTATTCCATAGACATATTCCCAAAGGAATATTTTCCTACTGCTCCGAATGGCATTGAGCCTATCAATGTGTACATCCTATGATATATTGTCCCCTACAGCAAGATCAATGATCTCTCTGTTAGTGGTCAGATAGGCAGTATATGCTGTAGCTCAGGCAATGTGGTTGTCTCACATATTCCAAGTTCATCTTAACAGTCTACTGTTTGGGAAGAAATGTTCTTTGTGCTGAAGTTGGTATGTGGTACGAAACAGTAGACTGAATAAAAGAAAAAACATTTCTGATAAACCAGATCAAGGTCATGAACTTGCACTGGATTATGTGTAAAGCCATGGAGGACCACAAATTCTCTTCCAAGTCTAGCTGTAGTGGGCAGCATACATGTGTGAAGATCTGTAATCTGTTTTATCAAGTTGCATTGACTTGACATACTGCTACTTTTTTCTTCTTTAAGTACAAATTGAAAGTGTGCTATGTTCTACAAGAACTCTACGTTAGAGCATTTATGGAAACAATTGATACCTGTTTCATATTGCAGCCGTAGTTCTCATTCTCAAGGATAGAGAATATTTTTCTAAAACGTATAGCATCTGTTTTAGTGGTCCCAAATGCTCTGGGGACTTCATTCCTGTGCTGGATTTAATGAGACTCAATAGATTTGTCCTCACTGACAATTTCAAGGTGGAGAGACTTCAGTCAATACTGGGGATAATAAGACAAGAAGAGATTCTGAACTCCTTAGCCAGCGTATCACAGTTTTCTGAAATTTACAATTTAGGGCCTTTGTTTTTATAATGTAGTACCTTCCCTTGATGTGATGTAGCCTCTAGGTTCCTTGTTAATCATACTGATTAAAAATCTCTTAGTGGAAGGCCCTTTTAGTGAAGCGGAAATACTGTTATTTGTCATTAAATAGGAAATCATAATTTGTGTCCTGGACCTCAGCTCCTGGAACAACAAATAGAGAATAAGGTGGATAGCAGTAGAGTCCATATGTGCTGAAGAAAAACATTGCTTATTAGTTAAATTTTTGGCATAATTGGAAAACAAGAGTTTTCAATTATGAGTCATTGCAGAAGTCTGCATTAAGTGCACCAGAGAGTAGATAAAAATAGGATAGCGTCAGATACATTTTCAGATGTTATGGTTAATTTTGTGCTGCAGTTGCCTTTTCTCATGGTGTCAGTGTGTGGAGATAGTTTGCTTTCCTTCAAGCCTGAGAAATTGTAATCAGAACGTCAAGTTACTGCCTTTGCCATCCTAACATTAAATTTTATCGCTTCCAGTCTTTTTTGTGACTGCAACAAGCTTTAAGCGTAGTTAAAAATCCCATAAATATGTTCATTTGTATGTAAGCAGCATTAAATTCACAAAATTAAAACTATGTAGATATGTAAAGGTAGTAACAATGCAGATTCTCCCTCAAAAAGGAATGGAAAACATAAGTTTGTTCACACATGATAAGAGCTGAGAGAAGTTAACTGTCCAGTCAAATATGCTGAAGCCCACATCAGTAATAAGTGAATCATCATTTTTGTAGTGCAGTTTGTCTGTGAAAGCTGTGAGAAACTCAGATCACACTTTAGTTCAAGCTTTGATACTGTTTTTTGTTGTTGGGAAGTGTGTTAATTAGATTAGTCTATATTTTTTTTTGTATTTCAAACACCAGTACAGTTAGTCACATGCTAGCAAGTAGATTTGATGTCAGATATGCCCATAGGTAAAAGTTGAAGTAATCCTGGGTAGTCTGTGGTTCTCTCAGGGTGATGTTAAACTCTGCACTCACAGGCGATCATTTTCATGCTTGGAAAACCCTGTACTGATATTATTAGTGTGCTATAGTTCCTGTGCATAATGGTGTAGATTGATATATGCAGAATGCTTAAGTATTTGGGGAAAAAAAAAAGGAAATAACCTGTAATTCTAAATCTGTTGCTAATGTTTGCAAACCATTGTCTTAATGTTTCTGACGACAATGTATTTTTTTATAACATGAGAGCTGTAGATGAAAGAAATTATGTAAACTGGTGAGACAGTGCAAGAGGAGTTGTACATAAAAAAAGGAAGAAAAATCTTAAGATTAAGCTTACTTAAATATGTTTTTGAGTAATGCCAATTTTGATCTGAGTTAGAATGATAAGATTTAAATAGATCTGAATTTTGTGTACAATCAGATTGGTCCCACAATGGAGGATTTTAAACAATACCGTTTGCAGTATGAATTATTAACATTTTTCTGCATTAGCTAGGACTGGTGTTGTTCACAAGCCTGCTGAATGTTCTCTGACAGTACACTATATAGAGAAAAGAAGTAAATAGAGTTTGGTAGCATTTCACAGAGAAGTTGTTGCCGATAAACACAGTCTTTCTGAGAGAAATGTGTCAAAATTTTTATATATTCAAAAAAGCAATCCACAAACCCTACCATTAGATAGCCATATCAACACAAGGAGTTGCACAAAACTGGAATACTGATGAATACTGGAAGGCTACATTAGGAGGGGCAACAATCAGTCAGGAAACACTGGATTCATTGAAGTGAATAGAGGCATCAGTTTGCATTTTTGCAGTACCAACACTAATCAAAAAGACTGAAATGTCCTTTTCTTTTATGTTCTCTTTTGTTATTTTGGAGAAGGTATGTTGCTAAATTATCTATTTTACATGGTTTCCAAAACAGGCATGGTGTTTGCAATTATATAGTACCATAAAGTTGAGGAAAGCATGTCTGCTCTCCTAGCTTGTAGTAGTGACTCTTGCTTGCATGTTGTCTGATGTTACATCCATTCTGTACTTTCTTTTGTTTTTCTACTTAACCTCTCACTTGTCTCTGACATTCTTCTCTTGTATCATAGGTAAGCTTCATGGTCTCTGATCATAAAAAATCACTCTACCTCTGCTTTTCCATTTTAAAACTAAAGGCCATGAATGTGCTGCATATAGTCTGGCTGGGGTGCCTCTTGAGTTTCACCCTAGAGCTTCTCCAGCTGATTTCTGCCCTTGTTCTTTTCAAATTCTCATAAACAGCATGATCTTGTAACATGGGTTTCTGTGATGGTGCTGTAATAGTTTCACTTATAGTTTTATTGTCTCTTAATTTAGACTAACCTTTTTTTCATTTGTGTCATTACTATATGTTCAATATTACTGCATGTTGGAGTTCATTTACTCACGTCTCTGTAATACACTTTTTTAGGGTGTGAGCATTTAGATAAAACATTTAATGTGGGAGACTATTTATTTTAAACCTAGAGTGTATAATTGGCTGCTCTTGCATTTTAATAGATGGATCTACCTTAGTGTTAGTTCCTCATAGGAGTATACTTTTGAAGGAAATCTCCCACATGTCCCCACTTTCTGTGCTTTAATTGATATGATAGAAAAGTCTATGAGAGAATTAACTAAAAGCCTTTTGGATTATGGAACTGGAAATTATTTTGGAACTGGAAGATGTGTCCCAGCTGTTAATTGGCATTTAGTACACAGGAGTAGTCTAAACCTAGTTTAAAATAAATCCTGCACAGTTCTATAATGTTAGTGTTGGTTATTTGTGTCAACTCTTTCACTCTGCAGTTTTTTTCCAGTTACGCTATGATTCTGCCTGACATAAAATACATTAGATAGCGTGGGTTATTTAGTTTTACTAGGTTTTGTTGGAATTCCCTAGCTTTCCTTGGTCTGATCTAACTTAATTTTGCCATCACATGTATTTAATATATGTCAGTACTTTACCTCACCCCACCATTATCAGGCTGTTAAATATTTTCTGTCACATGTGGGCAGGCTTTAGAGCTCTATCTTTGGTTCTCCCGGAAGTCCTAGCTTTGGTCTGGCATTTTTAGGTTACTTGATGACATTAAGCGCACCTATTGTTCTAATGAAGTTTTCTGTTTTAAGTAACTCTTCAAAGATCTAGCTAAAGGTGTTTTCTGGTAAAATCAGTTAAATAATATAGGAAATTGTTAGGGTAGCTGAGAAATACGGGATACTTCATTTTTTGTAATTCAGCTAAGTTACTCTTCCTTCCTGACTGATAAATAATGCTTTTGTGTCGTATAGACTAAATTTATTACAGTGTCCTGACTTCAGATACTTCTAATCTTTTTTATTTAAGTACCTTCACCTGTAAGTCTCTGTTGCCTGTCAGAGAAAGGACAACTCTAAGGCATTAGAAAGAGATTCTCAAAGTACAGTCAGTGCAACAGTTTTTGCAGAGCACAGTCTTGTGTTGCTGGCTGTTGCCCTTCCTTTTTTTTTTTTCCAACTACTAAATTTCATGAAATATATAAAGGATGATTTTAAATATTTTCTTTTTCCCTTCTATCTTGTAAACATAAATTTTTTTAATACCTCTTTTTGGGGATTAAGCAATTTCCTGGGTAAATCTCATGTCTTATTGACATTCATGTAAGGTATAACCACTCACGTATGTACAGTGAAGGTTTCACTCCTCTTTTCTGTGACACTTGCTAGTTCTGAGATGAATAATTTACAATATTTTTGTCTTTCTTTTGGATTTTCTATTAAATGTTCCATCTCTAGTCCTCTGATCTCCATTTTACATCTTGACTCTCTACACCTGACTTTGTGTCCTTATTAATGGTAGACCTATTTCACTGTATTGTGCAATTCTGTATATTCTGGAGGAGAATGTGCTTACTGCAGTGTGATTAAAACCCTATTCTAAAACAGGGTCAGAAATAAGCAGAACACCCCAAAATAGTCCTATCTAAACACAAGCATGTGTTTAATCCACGAAACAATGCGTGCCATAAATGGAAAGATAGGGAGCCAAATGGAAATTTGGAAGCTGTTCTTGTTATCTGTGGACAGTAGATAAAACTATTTCTTTTCATATAGATAATTTTAATTTTGAAATTTCCTGATGTTAAACACCTTAAAAAAAAATTATTCCTATAAACTAGTACATTGGTGGTGTTTAAAAAATATATACAAACCTAAGTGTAAAGAGATGAATGGTATGAATGTG
Source organism: Morus bassanus (assembly GCA_031468815.1). Lineage (NCBI taxonomy): Eukaryota > Metazoa > Chordata > Aves > Suliformes > Sulidae > Morus > Morus bassanus. The sequence continues at coordinate 50,777,447 of CM062600.1, read as the reverse complement.
TTTTGCACATATCTCTTAGATAGTTTTTTACCTGAAATATATGTGTTTTGTTCTTGCTGTTTTCAAAGCAGGAAATGTTGGAAAAGTTTATGCAAGTAAAAAGACATGCTATTTCTCTTGTCCTGACAAATGCTGACTACCAAAAATACCCATTAGCTACATTAGTGGATGTGGCTGCCAGCTAGAAAAAAGCATCATATTTTTGATGTTCTTCATTCATCTTACTAGGATGTTACCTTTCAGATACTATAATTACGACCACTTAAGTGCTGCTAGTCATAAAACCAGCAAATTGTCATACCAGTATGATCTAGCTAATGAGCTTATATAGTTATAGCTGGAAGTAACTGTGTCTTGATATTCCATTCGTTTGGAAGGACATTATCTAAAAATGCATGTTTTTGAAAAATGAACTGTTTATTTTCCTGTGAGTTACTTTATGATTTCCACAAGAAATGGGCTAATCTTGAACTTGCATTTCTAGAGTTGGTGTAAGCTTTCTTAAATATATAAGAAAGATTCAGTAGGCACAGAAATTTCCATGTAAAAGTTTAATTTTTAAGACTTGGAGTAATACAAAATATCAGTCTATCTGGACTTTGAGTTAATTTTGCCTGAGAGACATGATCTCTGATCTGCTTTGGAATTAGGCAAGAAGTAATTTACTTTGTCCTAAGTGGATTTTGAGAGCCTAGGGGAGTAGAAGATGGTGGGAAGAAGAAAAGGAAGGGAGATTATTGTTTCCAAATTTCTCACAAAGTGTTATGTAGACCATTTCCAAATCTAGATGTTGCGATTGTTTTTCAAAGGCTTTAACTTCTAAGCAATGTAAGCAGATGAAAGGGAGAGAGACAAGTGTATCATTTAAGCAAAGCTGACAAGACAAAGACTAAAATGCAGAGTAAAATAATGTTTTTACAAGTAAAATGACTTGTGTCAGTTCCTTGTACTTATAAACATTATTGATAGATTTGGAAATTCTGTTTTTCATACTTAGTTTCTTTTGAATGGAATGGCAGAAATGGATTTTCCAAAGAAAACTGTCAGCTGTGGAAGTACATGCCTGCTACAGATTATTTTATGGTAGAATAAATAGTTGGAGGGCATATTGTTTATTTTGAGAAAAAAGAACAATCAAAGGAATGAAGGACTGAAATGAAGAGAGAGAGGAATGTATGCTTAGGTAGTGAAGCTGTGGGGTCATTTTATTTCCCTTGGAATCTGTACTGTTGCTTATTCAATTACAGGTTTATTTTTCAAACTGGTTTTTATATTTTTTTAATAAAAAGCTGATTTTGTTTTAAACAGTTTTCAGATGTTTATATCGAAAAAGAAAGGTAAAAATGGAGGGATGCAATGGTTATTAATTTCTCTTTTTCTCACAAAATAAGTTCTCTTTGTCAGTTAAATGGCATGTACTGCTGGTTATTACTTAGGTGTAGTTCTAGAAATTCTTTGTGTGTATGGAATCTCTTCTAAAGCGAATGCAGCATATATACAATATTCTGGTTTCAGCGAGAACAGTTAGGCAACAGCCAGGGATAAGAACTTCTAATATAATCTGTGGCTTTTATAGTTAATGTCAAAAAAATTTCCACAGAATAATTATTTAAACAACCGTTTTATACTTCATATAAAATGCAATAGGCATTAGTGGATTGACTGTATTGCTATCCAAGCAATATTAAAAATGTTAGTTTTAAAAGATCAAACTACTCGATAAAAGACAGGATTGGTATTTGGTATTCTTGCTCCTTTAATTTCATTCCTAGACAGATGTTTCAAATTTTTGCCCATTCTCAATAAGATTTTTTCTTTTGTATTTTCTGTATTTTATATGAACTGTTCAAGAAGTGAAATAAACCCTGATTTTTAGGTGTCTATTTCTATTAATAAATGCCATAGAAAAGCAACTGAAACTGATAATATTCTAATGTAAGTTGTGTTTTTCTGGAAAAACATCTTTCAAACTTGGAAGTTTCAGTGATTGTTACAATCACTATTTCCAAATGTATAGAGTGAGGCAGAAGGACAAGAAGTGTGAAAGAATTGTCAAAATGTAAAAAAGAGAGGGTGATCTTTGTGGATAATACTTAAATTATACTTTCTTTCCTCCTGGCTACGTTCATTGAAGTTATTTTTAATCCTGTTATTTCTCTTCTCTCCTCTCATAGCTTTATACTGAATTGACTTTATGTTTTGAAAATGTTAAAACAAGTGAAATTCAACTGCAGCGAAGCTATGCCTCTCTTCAGGATCAGTTACTTGGAAAAGATCAAAAGATTTGTCAGTTACAAGAGCAACTTCAACAGGCTTGTGATGCTTTAAATGCAGTACATCAGAATTCTTCTCCAAAATGTGAAGAACAGGTGAGTCCGTTTTCAGAGTAATAAAAGTTGTATCTTCTTGTTTTAAATTAAGCTTCTGTACCAGACAGTTTTAAAGGAAATTGCAGGGGTTTGGTGGGGTTTGTTTTTGTTTCTTTTCCTTCAGGAAGAACTGTGCAACTGCTGCAGTAGTGTAACTATTTCGGCTGTTGCTAATAGAAGGTACTTCACAATTAAATCTGTCCTGGGAAAAAAACTGACAAATTATGTCAGTATTCAACAAGACTCTTATTTATGTTCTCTAACAAAGACACCAAATATAAAAATAAAACCAAAGCGATTTTGATCCTGGAAACAAATTCCTAGAAAAAATTGTGAAGCTTCTACATTTCCTCTGTGAAAATGAAATGCATTGGTCCTGATTTGGTTCATTGTTCCTGACCATGCAACTAAACTTCAGGTCATAAATCTAAAGAAAGTATTACGGTGGGGAGAAATATTTATCTAAAAATTTCTAAGCTTTAATGTGCCATTTGGAACTATTAGAATAAATTCGTCACTCTCACTAATGAGCCTCCAACTTTACAAGTGTGCCAGATCTTACACATACACCCCTGACGTTTTCCAAAGGCCAGTTTATGACTTAAAGTGAGTTTGAAAGGCTTTGAAATGATCTACCCACAATGGTTTTGTAAACTCATTTTGTAGTTTCTTCCATAGATTTGTCAATGAGATGTGCTTATGCATTTCAGTGTTACTAGCACTACTTCCCTTGATAAAGCAGAGAGGGGAAAATAGTTAAGGTGATAATGCTCTTTAAATGCAAAACTTCGATTAGCATGGGTACGTAAGGTAGATCTGTAATCAAGGATTATATTCATGAGCCCAAAGGAGCTTAAATATTAAAAAAAACATAGCGGTTAATTCCTGAAAATTTTTGGCAGTAGTAATCTGCTGTAAAACGGAAAAATGACAGAATCCAGTATCTCCTGGATGTGTTCGTGATGGTCATTCCAGAGTTAATGTTCTAACTTTATCCAGAGTATTACTTGACTGCTTATTTTAAGATTCTTAACCCTTATTTTGTATGATTTTTAAAGTTCCCCTTAAGCTAATGATTTGATAATTTTGTTTCACAAACGATAAAACACTTTCTTTTAAATCTTTCATGTGGCGTGGTTACCTCTTGATACATTCTTGACCTTTTTCTGAATCTTAGAAATAATTGGGTTTTTTTCTTTTGGAAGGTTTTGGTGGATTTTTTGAAACATTATAAATATAAAATTAACCTCAAGCTGTTTCTGCTCCAAACACAGCTTTGGATCATACTTTTTGAATGCTTGGACTGTATTTCTGAATACATTATTCTGCTTTCATCATCTTGTATTGCTCTGAAGAGTTTTTTGCTGTTTATTTTCTCAGACTATTCAATTTTTTTGTCATAAAAGCTTTTATTATATCTCTGGGTTATATTTCCTGAGGTTAAGGAGGCCTTTGTTGTCTTCGTGAAGTGATTTTAGAATGCTTTCCTCCATGTGCAACACCTATATTGTCTAACCTGGATATTGTGTGACAGTTTATTATACAGTCATGCCGTATCCCGTGTGGACCCGATGTAAATATTTGGTATTGGCTTTTGTCTTTATTGTCCTTAATAGCTTAGTAGTATTAGAAAATTTTGTTACTACACCAACCTCCTGCCTTTCTGTATTTTTGAACATGTGGGACACCACAGATTACTCTTTCCCACTGAGTAAACTAAGCATTTATTGCTATTACTTATCTCTCATAATTAAAGCAATTCTTTAATGGTGGGATTTTTTTTTCTCCCCTTAAAATACAGCAGTTGGGTTTCTTTAAGAACTCCAAGTGTGAGCTTTGCTGAAATCCATTTCAAATCCAAGTAGACAATTTCACTTGGATCAATTTTGTTTACTTCTTGAACGAACTTTAGGAAATTTCTGAGGTTAAAAGTAAGGCTATTTTAGAAGCTAGTGACAACCTATACAATTGTACAATCGTATAAATGTAGGTTCAGTCTGACCTTCTGCAGAAATGAATCACTTAAACATTTATGTGATCTCTCATAAGCTCGGTTAGATACTTACCAATGCTAGTGGAGACAGGGTAGGAAGCAAAAGCAGACAACTTATGATAATGAATGTAATATAGTAAGCTAAATGCAGTATATGAACCTTCATTTTTCGGTAAATTAATCCTAAACCAGGCTGTGATGGGACAAATGATTAGTGTTACTGACGCAGCCTAATAGGGAAGGAAATGTGTATAGGTAGTGTCCATAGTTGCTAGGTTTGTAGGAGAACCAAGATGTTACGCAGTGTGTGCTTATGTACTTAACATGCTTAATTTTTTCTCTTGACTAACATTCTTCCATTCAGCTATAGCAAATAGTCCAAATTTTATTGACACGTGGTCTTGCTCTAGTTGAAAGGCCAGAGCATGCCTTTTGGGAATCTGTCATAATGCTCCTAGTTGGCTGCATTTTGATGACAGCCAAATTTCCCATTACCAACTTTACTGTCTTGCATAAGTGTTAGAAAGGTAATGATTATTGTGTGGTTACACAGCTGAAGTTTCTGCAGGGGAAAAAAGTGATTACCTATCGTTACTTCTGTGACCTGTTAGATAACCAGAGTCCTCATCGTTTGTTGAGTTCTGAAGTTAAAAGTGATACAGAGAACGCTGTGTCTTGACTGCAATATCAGTAGAACAGGGCGGATTTGGAATAGAGGCTTAATTAACAGGATATCAAAGCAATGTAGGCATCTACTAGTTTTCCTGTTACTGTTTTTTTTAAAACAATCCTTCCTAAAAAAAGAAATTGGTTTAAATGACAATTGTATTTTTGCTGTGAAGTACTGATTTCTTGAGCATGTTCAGATTTGTGCCTTGCTGAATGTTCATCCTGTGGGACATGCTAACAGTCTGTCGACAGCACTAATATGTCTTCTTCAGACTTTCACTAGCCAGGAAGATTGTACATCAGTGTTGCATATGTTAGCACATACTTTTTCCTGGGTTTGAACTTTTCTTGCTGTTGAAATTATGTTGTAGTCAGGCAAAAATGAGTTCTATATTATTGACTTTATTAGCAAAAATATCTCAGTTTTCTTTCATTAGGGGTAAAATATGCCTTTTTTGATGTTCTAAACTTATTCTAGTCAGTGTGGCACTTGTGTTGGTGAGGGCAAAGTTTTGGTTGATTTTATTTTTACTATTCTTGTAATGTGTGTGATGGAGAATTTGAATCTGCTTTACAGTAAATTTGTATTTACGACTTAGTATGTGTACATTCCGCATCTCTCTCATACCTTTTCTCCGATCAGAAGGATTAGGCATCTTTGAATATGGAAGTCTTTTTAGTTAGATCTATGCGCATACTACACAGTAAAAAAGAATGGAACAAAACCATTGTAAATAGTTTTCAAAACAAAAGCCTGTGGGGTTTGGTTACTTTCATCACATGTAATTGTTGTTTTGGTTCTGTTTCATTATTGGTGCTCATTTTTAGCTCTGAGATGTATGCCATACATTTAGTTGTATGGTTAGTATACCGTAACTATTACCCATGTGAATGGTAAATATTTAAATATGTTTACTGAACCGAGGCACTGATTTCTGTCTTGACTCCTACTTTTCATATGTGTGCAGACATCAAAGACAGTATTAATAGATGATACATGATCAAAGAACAGTAATTAACAGTCATTTAAATGTTTTTATTTGTAACTGTAGCATAGGACAGGTATGTGCATCCTACCTAACACAGAATTTACTTGCACTTTTATAATAGTATCTTAATTTCTTATTATGAAGTTTTTAAAAGCAGTCAGAATATAAAATACCAGTGAAACAATGAAAGAAATTGCACAGAGGTGTAACTTAAGGTTATTAGAAAAAAAAAGCTGATTTGTAAATAAAATAAAAATTTGAGTTTAGAAAGATTTATATGAGAAATAAATAAATAAATAAAATGTTTCAAGAACAAACTGCATCCATTGTTGCTGTGCAAAAATCCTTCAAGTCTTTACTACCAGAGTGTGACTTATCAGTTTTCTAACATCAGTATTTCAGTGATTTCAGTTTATTAGGCTTATATAGTA